>JAODFW021031315.1:0-57142 GCA_027575235.2 Palythoa mutuki | reverse complement strand
ACAGCGTACAGAGTTGGCTAATCATATCACTGCTCAAAGCATGCAAGATTCAGTTGTGTTTATGGAAGGTGATATGCATGTTGGCTGGTATGATGTAGCTCGTACTGAATGGCCTACACGTCGGTTTAATATTGGTCCTACTATGCATAGAGCCGGTGTTAGTTGGGCTGGCAGCGGTGTTGCTAAGATTGTAACTGGTAATACTCAAAACTGGGGACGTTTGACGTTAGCGGCTAATGGCAATGATCTTGATATAACTGTCGATTGGATGACTGGTATCGATCCTACTCCAAGAGACTCGCAAGCTTTCACATTGACACAACCAACGTAAGGTATTAAATTATGGTATTTCCAGCACAAGCAACTGATCCTGCTAACGAAGCTTCTTTACTATCAGGTGGTCATATTGAAGGTACCACCCGGTATTTTCCAACAGCATTTACAGGTGCTGGTTATCCTAAGACGATCAAAGGATGGCGTAGACAAAAGTTTGCTAATGTTAGTGATCAAGCATCGGCGAATACTAGTGCCATTGTCGCATTAGATTTACAACAAGACGCACAAGATAGTTTGATTGCTGCAAGTGCTACAAAAGCTGAATTGGCAGCTATTCAAATATTAGTTGATGCTAATGTTGATAAAGCTATTGTTACTGTTGCAAGACAACCTGATCAGTCTTTGTTGATTACCTACGATGATACAACCACTGATACTGTCGCGGCAGCATCAGGTGGAGCTATAACAGCTCATCCAGATTTTACCATTGGTCCGGGTACTGCTGACTATGATAATGATGTTGTAAATGGTTCTACTATTAAAGGTTTGGATCAATTTTGGACTAGTCGATTAAATAATACCCTTAGTACAAGTTTTGAGGAAGTACTATGGGAAGAAGCGGGACCGAACGAAACGCCATGGCCAGTACAAACACCATTAGTTATTCATAATCCGTCTACTGCTATTAGACCTTTTTCTTGGGGTATTCCGGGGTTAACAGGTAAAGTTACCTTAGTTAGCCAAGAAGGTAGCACGACTGTAGCTAGTGCCTACAATATACCTGCATTATCTACAGCTATTGTAGAGCAACAAGGCAATGTACTTGAAATTCTGGTTTTTGATTTGGTAGATGTATTTCGTTACGATAGCAATGCCAATGCTGTTGCTGATGAAGAAAGCCCTGGTGTAAAAAGAAGGCATCCTGCCAAGCGAATTCTTTATATAGCTGACGATGGTATTTATCAAAGACCAATGGCAGCTAGTAGTTCGGCAGAATTTAACGGTACTGCTGATATCAATTGGTTAAAAGTTGCATCGTTTGTTGATGGTACAATTATAACCAATCATATTGCTGATACCGAATTACATTTACCCACAGCTAGTGGTGGTTTGCAATTTGTACGGCGTAATGTTACTAATGATGGTTGGGAAGTTGTAGATTTGCCAATCACCCCACAGAATTTGATTAGTGGTGTGGGTGCACCTGTTGACAGTTTGGGTCAAGATGGTTGGTACTATATTGAATATGGTGTAGCTGCCGGTCAGAATAATGTATGGGGGCCAAAAGCTACAGGTGCATGGCCAGCACAAGCCGATAATCGAGCTGTTATTACTAAGCAACTAACGATTGCTGATTTACAACCAATTGGCGGCAATGATGATTTTGGTGAAATTAATAGAGTCGCTTTAAATGCATGGTTAGATGCAGCTGTACCTACAACTAGTAAGAATTTTATTAATGGTGTAGTTAATTCCTACGATCCGAATAATTTTCGTAGAGGTAAAGCATATGAGCAAAAATATGTAGCCACAGCAGATGGTACAAAATTATTATTTGCTAATTCCGGGCCTGTAAGAGATTATACAACTAATGCTGCACCAACTATCACGGAAGTAAATTTAAACGAAGGTGATCAATGTAATGTATGGTGGGTAGGAGAATTAGGTGGCAGAAACGTATGGATTGAAAGAATTAATGATAACATAGGCATAGGCATAGATGCTGCCGCCGCTTGGGATACAGATGTTGATTATGTTGGTCAAGACAATGTGCCATTTTCATTAGTACTACCTGCTACTGCAGGTACAGCACCATATGTTACAGCAGATGGAAAAACATTAACAGCAGGCAATAGATATAATTTACAATATGCTGCCGATAGAACTGCTGGTGATTCTGTAGCTGTTATTGACGATGATTTGCCTACTGTGGGTGAAATCGCTCTAATGAATTTGATTGGCGAAGTATCTAGTACTGCCTCCGGGCCATTACCTAGACGTGCCGATGCATCTACAGACGGTACGCCTATTCAAGTACAAGTTGATGAAGAATTAAATATAGGTGTTGCTAGTGTTTCTGCTGATTTGTTGATACCTGACTTGACTAATTACAATGGTCTGAGTGACGAACGTCGTGGAAGAATTGTCAACTTTTCGCCTAATCGTTTTCCGATTAATGACAATGGTAATGCAAATATCACCAATAATTTGACGGCTGTTGAAGCCCGCTCAGTTTATGAGTGGCGGCAGACTGCTTCTGGTTTGTTCTACGTTCGGTATGTTGGACGGCTTTATGACAATCCTGAGCAAGAGTATCGAGGTGAAGCAGGGGTACCCCTATATGAAACTCGTAACATATATTACAACAATGAAACTAAAGGAGCTAACCCTGCTCCTGAAGGTAACAGAATATTAAGAATCGAAACAGTTCAAGCTGATTCAACTGATTCCAAAGGCGTTCGTGATGCTGCCGTTATTCGGTATGAAGAACGTGTACCTAATGCCGAGAACGATGAATGGGTTCTTAGAATACCGTCAATTGTTCCAACTGCACCAGGTACCACTCCTGTGCGTCACACGGATTCAATGACATTATGTCCTGTTATCATTCTCCCAAATGGCAATAATGCTCAGTTATTTGACATTACTGTAATTCACTCGAATGAGGTTACTCCCGACCATATTGGAACAGGAACGTCATTTAGCTGGAAGCGTATTATCACAGTTGGTTCCCGTATCGGTACTCTTCACATGTCCATTATCGATCTGGACCAATCAATAGTAGATATTGTTGATTGGAGTTTCATACAAGTAGGAGATAATTTGGCTACAGATTTACGACTTAGATACAGCGGTGCTGCATGGCATGTGGGATCAAATCACCTTAACAATATGAATGGCTCAGGTGCTGAAGGTCGTTGGTGGCGTCCTAATACTGCATCTACGCATACCCCTATGACTAATCAGTTTGAAATAGGAAACATTGATTTAGACGGCGGTGTTATTGCTTCCGCTATGAATTCTGGGGCTAACGGTAGAAATATGCGATATATTGGCTATTGGGAAACGGTGGGAAACTAGAATTGGTGTCGAATGGAGGTAGCGAACCACTCCAACCGGCACCAGAAACAGGATCAACAAGAATTGGTTTGCAGGCATTGAAAACGGTACCTAGCGGTGTGCCAGATGATAATTGGTTTAACGATCAAATTGTTAATTGGCGGGCATTAGAGCTTGAGCCATACGCACCAGTAGAAGCATTATCTAGTGGTGTAATTTATACAAATGCAAGAGAATTAACCGGTGCAAATCAAAATGGATTGCTGAATGAGATTTACTGGTATCAACAATGGTTACTAGGTTCGGCTGAATGGTTTGCACATCCAGATGTTGACCGTAACGGATTTCCTTTAAATGCATGGGATGGTACTGAAGCTAATTTTCACGGTTTCGATCAATATGCTTACGGGCACAAAGGATATCGGCCTAATTGGGGAATAGTCGGAAACGCACCGCAAAGACCATGAGCAACATAGAATTATTGAAATGTTATTTATCGTTGTTTGCTAATACCTTAATGATATTAGGTATGTTATTAGCAATTTACAAAATACATAAAGCACATACTGTATTTGGGTATTTATTTGCAGCATCAATAATTAACTGGGCTATACCCACATTCTTAAACTGTGTCAATGCTATTAGTCATATTGCACACAAAGCGGTAGATAGTGTACCTGCTTGGTCTGATATTTGGCAAAACTCAGCGGTTATATTTGTCATTTATTTGTTGCATATACTGTGGGATAGAAAAGTAAGTTATATAAAAAAGATTGAAGACTTACAACATGCTATTGATGCAAATAAACAAGCATTATCAATGCAAGAGAAAATTACATGTGTAAAAGACCTTACTAATTTAACTGCTGCTATTCACGGGGCACCTGGAATACTTGTAATTACTGAACCAAATAGTAGTGAAATATGGTTGGCATCTAGATATACATCTAAAGTGTTGGGTTATTCTCATGATGAACTAGAACGTTGCACTGTTGACGAAATACAACTTGATCCAGATGAACATAAGAAAAAAAGACATGGTTTAAAGTCTGATAAAACTGCTCATAAAAGGGTGAATGCTGTTAAATCCAATAGCAAGACTGTTGATGTTTTACTAGGGGTTACGAATGTGCAAACTACTAACGGCGTTATTGGGGTAGCCACAGGTGCTTTGCCTTCAGATACGGATACGGAAGCGTAAGGATATTTAAAATTGAGCGATACCAGATTACTTGAAACATTAGTACTTGGCATACAAGAAAAGGTTGATCACCTTACTAATAGCAAAGTTGCATTAGAAAAAGACTTATTGGCTTTAAGAGAAAGTCTAGATAATGTGAAAGAGCAAGTAGAAAACGTGAGGCGACAACTCAAAGATTTAGATAAAGAAACTGCTGAAGTTGCCGAGTCTATCAAAACTAAATTGCATGAGGTTGAGTTATCGATAGAAAGACTCAAGGCCCAAACCAAACAAGCACCGATACAGTTACTTAATCAAGTTACTGCTACTGCAGAACAATCTCAAAGTCAAGAACAGGATCAAAAACAAATGGAAGAAAAGAAAGATGGCGATTTCAACCTATCGTTTGGAGATGGTACTACGGTAGAAGGTGATATTGCTAAACACAAGGGTGATAACGTAGATGGTGACAAGGTAACCGGGGGACAAGTCAAAGCTGACAATATCGAAGGGGGTGTAACACAGACGAATGTTGTTAATCAAAATGTGCCCACATTCAAAGAGATTAAAGACAAGTTGTCTGAAGTCGAACAAGAGCTAGTGCAAGCAGTACCGCATGCTAAAGCTGAGGTAGAGGATGTAATGGCTTTGACTGCGAGCTATTTGGATGATTTTGAAAGTAATCCAGATGCCGTTAATACGCCAGTACCAGATGAAGACATTACCAACTTATCTGCCAAAGTTACAACTATGTCGGAGAAAGTTGGAAAAGTTGCAAGTGCTAGTGCACCCGTAGCAATTGCAATGATCAAATCACTTGCCAGCCCACCATTTCCACTCAACGTGGTTTGTGCCGGATTAGAAGCGATTGTGGGTTGACAACGTATCAGGCATGTGTTAGAGTATGCAGTGTATTGAGTGTATTGAGTGCCTTGTTCGTACCAAGGTAAGGTAGTTCTCCTACAAAACGCCAAGAATATTAGAAAGAGAGTTAGCCTATGATTGTGCTTTAGTAACCTCAGCGATTTTTGTGTTCTATGTTTCCATTGGTCTGGACGACAATGAACAACGTGGAGACAAGACACTACTAAAAATAAAGAATAACATACTTGCAACATGAACCATGAATCAAAGAGGTGCTAAATGATTACCTAGCTACTTCGTTTTTCGTACTGCTCTACAAGCCGGGCTATCTGTAAAAGGATATGCCCGGTTTCTATTTGGATTGTACATTTGCTGAGAAGTCAAAAAGATCTAATTGTTTGGGGGGCTGATGGTAGAAGCCGCAGTCATTCAACATGCCTATCGCGTGTTTGATGTACCAATTGTAGTCAATGTCTGGTGGGCATCGATCGGGTAGCTCGTGCACCGGGCAACCGCCCTGCGAGGTCTGAACCGTATCTCCGCTGCCAGCGTACCTGATCGGGCTGAAATCGGCCTGGCGATAGTACCAGCGAACAATCGATCCAATCGGGTAGCCGTCCTTCGTCGCCCCACCGCGAACCTGGCGGACGACCAGGAATTTGGTAAAATCGTTACACGAATAAATTGTACCCTCTATCGGGTAGCCAGTAGTTACAAATTTTATAACTGCATCTAGGCATACCTCCGCAACTGGATTCTTTCCAATTGTACTAGGCGGTGATCCTGCTTCTTTAGTGAAGATACCTTTACCTTTAGTAGTGCCGTCAAATTTGACTGCCAAATAGTTATTGACATCTCTACTGAATAAAGCTTCATAAAACTCTTCTTCCGTCACAAAGCCAGTTTCTTTTTCCCATATCTTCACGACTTGCACAAACTGTGGGTATAACTCTCTTTTGACCACTGTTACAATACCATCTGTATTTGCTGACACAACATTAAATCCAGCACCCTCTAACATATCAATTAACATCAATAGTGTTAATTGCCCTGTAATTGTTACTTGTGCTAATAGGTCTGGTGAATACAAAATTGACCAACGGCTACCAAACTTACCAAACGCACCGTTAATTGTAATCTTCAAACCATTTGATTCTGTCTTTCTTCCCTCTGCCTTAGCTTTCAAACGCCGTCTTACTATTTCCTCATATACAGCTAAGAATGATTCGCCCAAATGTTCCGGTGCTAATTTCTGATTTAGTATGATGTTTGGATAATAGCTTGCTACATCTCGATCTATAACAATGTATTCATCGCACGAAGTGTGGGCAATCTTTTCTTCCATGCTATGTAAGCCGCCGATACCAAACTTGTATTTAGTGCCATTGATTCTAATTACAGCTTTGAATTTGTCTGCTATATTGGCCTTACCTTGTTCATTTAGTACTAGTGGTTCTTGTGCCAATTCATGTACAAATTTTGCTACATGTTCGCTGTTAAACTTCAAATATTCTGGTACTTGATAATAAAATTTGTACGCTCCGCCTAATGACGTTGGTCTACTAGGATAACTGCCGGTGATTTCTTTAATTTCTCTACCTATAACCGCTTCTGCTATCTGAGCGTCAGATTTTGAACGTGTATCAGTATCATACTGTCTTGATATGTCTTTTCTTAGTTCTATTTCCGCTTGTATCTTATGGTAAAGAAAGCCAGTCAAATCAAGGTCATCGATACAATACATTTTTAAATCAATGATTTCTTTTCTCGTCAGTACTTGCTGTGGATCATATGGCAGTGTACGTAATCGTGGGACGTGCATTCTAGCACCGTACATTTTTAAACCAATACGTGGTCCCGTTGCAGGTTCACTTATATCTATATGATCACAAGGATTTATCTTGAAACCGTAACGCTTTGTTATTTCTTTCAGTTTTATATCTGATAAAATAATCGCATTGGATATGTTATGTAATTCTTCAGTTGTTAATCCGTGAAGAAATGCCCATAACATAGGAATATCGTAAATACGACTAGTAAACCCTACTAATGTAAAATTTTGGGTTATCCATGTAAGCTTGTTGTAGTCTGGTTGAACTTTGTAATCATCTGTTTCAGATAACTCAAACGTTATCACAAGACCGCTTCTAAAGTTTTTAAATGCTACTAGAAAATAGTTCTCGTAAGACTCAATGTCAAATAGCATTTCTGTACCAGCATGAGCATCAGCCACTAATGCCTCATCTGTATAAAGTGTAAACATAGGCACAGACATATGCTTAGGTTTATACTTTTTGATATCTTCAATTCTCATTTTTATCTTTCATCATATTGTTTGTTTAGCCTCTAAAACTTTCTCTGCATACATTGCCGGTTGCAGTTAGACGCAAAAGCGGCTCTTTTTTAATAACATCTTGCATCATCAACATGTAATTAGGATTGATTTTAAGCATTATCATAACGTCCTCTATGGGTATAGCATGATCACCTACCAATGTATAAACGTCACCTGCTAAATCACTTGTAAATTGCATTGTTATTCCTTTTGTAAAAAATGCCCACAGTCTGCCTAACCATGTAGTGGTTTCGGAGCACAGACTGTGGGCTATCTGGAGGTTGCTCCTAGGCTCGTTATTATATTTCTAGCTGCTATGAAATCAAACAGCAGCTATAGCCACGATGCCTTATGGGCCTCGACGAATAGACTCACTTTTTCAAAACGGTACTTCCACTTCGTCTTCATAGAGTTTCCTACCGTGCAAAAAATAATGGTCAAGATGATAAAGACAAATCAAATTACGATAATTGTTATTTGACTTATCTTTATCATCATGATGTATTTCAAACCCTTTCGGTACTACCTTATCGCGACTAATCATCCACACTAGCTTTGCTACAGATATAGTACGTTGACGTTTATCATATTTGATTTTTATAAATTCGTAGCCTTCGTTATCTTTCCAAGTTCTACGCTTCAATTTACCAGAATAAACTATCCCGGTTTCTATATCGCAGGTATATACTTTTGTTTTAAATAATTTAATCAACTCAAAATCAGTTATTTCGTGTTTTACCACGGATACAATCCTTTTTTCTTTAACCAAGCACCAAATCTACTATTGGGATCACGCGAACCTATTTCAAATCCAAGTATGTATATGCCCCATTTTGTTGCAGCAGTTTTATCATTTTGAATCATTCCAAAGTATTGTCCTGTACCCCACATGAATTTCCACCAATAATATTGATGACAATGAAATATCCATATTTTTAATTCGATTTTTGTCAAATTGATTTGTCTAATGTTATCATAAGCCATTATCGACAAATTCATTACCCAATACCACACCGTTATAAATGATATTACCAAAGCAGCAAATGCAAGTGCTGGTGATATCAGTATGCAAAAGATTATAAAGGCAACGGTAAGTACGATATTTTCAATGGTTTTCAAAATATCAATCCTGTTACTTCTGGCAATTTTCCTTTTTCTTCTAATACTTCAATCTTTTTCGGCTGTCGTACAGCCCCTTGATTGATAAGCATTAACGCCTCATCCACACATGTGGGTATAGCAGGTTCTTTATCATTGGCACATTGTCTCCACCATTTGTGACCGAGATGTCTACTATATTGATGCGATTCAGGATCAAATCCTAGCCATTGACGTATCATTGTATTCTTAACAAAATACGATACTTTCAATGTTGGCGGCTTACCTGGCTTTTGATGCTTAGCATAAAACATTCTAGTGACGTTGTATAATGATGTTTTTATATCACGTTTAATAATATCAGTAGTACCACTTTTGGTTTGTATTTTGCATCTAAATGTGAATTCAGCACCACATAAACCACAAATACGCACCGAGATATGTTCATAAGCTCCACAGTTATCACATATCTTTAATGGAGGTAAGCCCCCACCCTTACCTTTTTTACGCGGCAATACAGGATCATTAATTGGCCCTAGTGTTTTGGCATTACCGGCAAAATCAGCTACTAAACAATTTGGTTTACCGCCCTCTTCAAATGCCTTCTTTCGCATTTCGAAGTTTTCCAACATTTCAGGTGTATACGAAGGATGATACACAGGTCTTGTGCCACGCCCATACTTCTGCACATGTTTGCCAGTTGATAACGTTGGTCCCATATCACCTATCAAATCAATACCTGGTTCATCAAATCCTGCAACAAGAATACTGTTATTGACAAGTGCTGTAAATAATCCCTCTTTATATGCTGCTAATATGTTGCGTCTTTGTTCCGATGTTGTTTTGTTTGTCAATACAGCATTTGTTACGCCCATGCGGTTTAATTCTTCGCCAATGTGCTCGGCATGTGCTACACCCGTTGAAAATATCAACCATTTCTTTCTGTCGCGTCCTAACTCGTATAGCTCACCTAAAGCCTTTCGCGTTTTGACAGCATTGTCTACAGATATTTGTAACTCCTGTTGGTTAAAGTCTTCACCAGTTACTCTAATACCACTTGTGTCATATTCAAAATCAGTTGGCTTAGGTATTAGTGGACACAAATAGTAATGGTCAATGAAGTAGTTAAATTCTTCATAGGTAGTCAGATCACAAGCTATGTCTGTAAATAAACCCTCATCAGTTAACAAGCCTTGACCCATACGATAAGGTGTTGCTGAAAATCCTATTACTTTTAGCATAGGATTTATAACTTTTAGATCATTAACTAGCTGTTGATACATGCTATTTTCTTTTGGACTAACCAAATGGCATTCGTCGATAAATAGTATGTCTCTCTTACCAAGCTGCTGTGCTGATTTGTATATCGAACCAATACCCCCAAAAATTATAGGGTATATTGTATCACGTCGATTTAATCCTGCAGAATTAACACCATAAGGTGCAGATGCCCACATTTGCATTAATGCTTTTACATCTTGCTTGATCAACTCTTTGACATGCGTGGCAACAATTACACGTGTGGTATTAAATTCTTTGAGCATACGAGTAATCAGCATGCCAATAACCAATGACTTACCCGTACCTGTGGGCATAGCACATATTGGATTACCAGTATGATCATAGAAGTAGTGCCAGATATCTGATGCAGCTCTATTCTGATAGGGTCTTGGTATGATCATTAATCAACCGTTCTTCATTTTCAATTTCAATTTTCAAATGCTGATCACATTCTAATAGTTTTTCTGCCAACAAAACTAACCCTGTTCGTTTTGCTGGTATTTTACGTATTGTTCTTATTGAAAGATTTAAACAATGCTGCAAATAATACAGATGTTTCAAATCTTTTATGTTATCGGTAACCAATTGTCGCACCCCTCTGCAATATAATCCGGAGGTATGATGTCTTGAAATTTCTCACAATGCCAAGCACCATCTGGTCCCGGTGAAGCATACTGACATGAACGACAATTTTTTTCTACTTGTTCTTGATAATGACATATCTGCAGAAAATTACACCATTTGCATGCGTAATTAGTTGGATTGTTGGAAATTTTTGCGGGTGGTAATGATGTGGGCGTATACACAATTTCATGTGCTTTACGTAATAATTCATTACCGTAATCAAGGTCTAATTCTATCAGTTCCACATGTATATCATCGGTGTTTTTGTTAACAGCAATAAATAAACAATATGGTGTTTCGGCCATAGCACCATAGACACATGTTTGTGCATAATACTCTGGTTTAATTTCTTGTACACCTAGTTGTTTTAATTTGGTCCATTTGTTATCTTGCTTCATTGTTTTAGCTTCAAGCAAGATTCTATCAGATATATGATAATTCTCAGGTAGTGTTATGATGTTATCAACATAACCGCCGCAATGACCATTTACAGCGTTTACTTCGAATTGCTTTTCTTTTGTTGTGCTATGTAATTTACAACCCATTTGGATCAATAATTCCCATAGCCTAGCTTCCTCTCTATTTCCCCTATTAAAAATACGTAAAGTTTTGGCTTCAGCATGCTCCATTTTTGCCCATCTAAATACATACCAAAGCATACGGCTGCATTTTTTACCAAGCAACGATGCTGGTAATCTTCTGCTATGTCTACGTTCAGCCAACTCAACTGATGCTTTATCGATATCAGCTAAGAACGTTTCGGCTATCCGCTCGCGAATAGATGCAATACCCAAATTGATTTGAACGTCCGCCATATTTTCAATCTCCTAATTGTCTCGGTGATACACAAATTAAAATGAAACCGAATGTAAACATTACAAACGGTTCAAATCCCATCGTACGATACGGACAACAAAAAGCTAATCCAAAACCACGTATAACTTCAATAGTTATCTTGAAATTGCCACGTATGATTTTCATACTGCCACTTCTGCTTTAATGGCCGGGTGATGGTTGTAATGTGTTATCGAAAAATCTGTAGCAACAAAATCAAATAGACTTTCTCTTTTGTGCATATTAAGTCGCGGCATTATGTACGGCTCGCGTGTTAACTGTAGTTTAGCTTGTTTTAAATGATTTGTGTACAAATGCAAATCTGAAAAGCTAATACTAAGCACATGTGGATTATAACCAGTTACACTAGCTATCATATGTAGTAACAAAGCATATGACGCAATGTTAAATGGTAATCCTAAGAAAATGTCAATTGATCTAGCGTGCATATGCATTGACATTAACTTATTATCAGGGTAGCACTTGATTTGAAACATTGTATGGCATGGCGGTAGTGTTACCTTTTTTGCCCAATACGGATGCCATGCATTTACAATGAGACGTCGACTATTAGGATTTGTGTTGATGTCATCAATTAATTGTTTTAATTGATCAATACCATTTAATGTGCTAGGCGGAGCACATTCCTTAACAAACTCCATAGTTTTATCATCGCTATAATCTCCAACAGGATATCTACGCCACAAAGCCCCGTATACTGGCCCCATATCACCAGCATTACGTCCAAACTTTTCACATTGTTCTTTTGTGCCCCATTCATCCCAAATACTGCAATCTAAATCCTCTAAATTAGTACTTCCTGATACAAACCAAAGTAGTTCGGCAATAACAGCATTGAAGTTTACGTACTTGGTTGTAAGTAGTGGAAAGCCGTCTTCCATATTATGTTTATAAAGCTCACCAAACCTAGAATATGTACCCACACCTGTACGATCGTTATGCGGAATGCCGAGTCGTACTACTTCATCAAGCAAAGTGAGATAATTACCCATTTTTGTTGTCCTCTACCTTTTGTTCTAATCTTTCGATGTACTTATCAAGATACCATTTTGCTTTTTTCAAGTCATCTAATGGTATTTCACCACTTTTCTTACCAAGTCGACAAAAGTATTTTAGTACATTACCTAAATGAAATCCTAAATCCCATGCATAAATAACTTTCTCAGCTTCATAAGGATTATCAGCTCCACCGTAATGACCAGGATGATTAATTTTCTCAATCATAATAAAAATGGGCAGGCTATATCATGCTGAGATATGAAACCTGCCCGTATCCTTTTCGAATGAATTAGGTTATTATCGATCCCATGGCTTTTTACCAGTCGGCTGTGGCAACGCTTGTGTTTGCGGCGGTGCTACTTCAACTTGCTGTTGTACTTGCGGAGGTTGAGGATGTTGTTGTTGAGTTTGTCGAGTATTTGCCATGGCATTAACAGTAGCACCTGTTACACCGTGTTGATAATCAGCTTGATTGCCTGTAGCGGGCACAAACTGTTGTTGCTGCGGTGACGGATTCGGCGTAGGAGCAACTTCCCATGCGGATTGCTCTGCTGTCGGCGATGGCGTTCCAACGTCCATTTGAGGTTGTCCAACTTGAACGTTGTGTTGCGGTGTAGGTGCTGGTCCCGGTGGCATAGTAGCTGGCATAGTAGCTGGCGGAGTCGCAGCTTGATTCGCTACCTCAGTTGGAAACGACGCGGGATTGAAATCTGTCGGCCCACCAAACCCACTATTAGTGCCACCAATATTAATCTTAGTGGTAGCTGGCGTAGCCTTTAATGGCTCATTCCCCATGTGATCCAACACATGAGTGATGTTAGTCCATCCTTTTTGCTGTGCTTCTTCACCGTCTTGCAGCACAACAACAACGCGAAACGGTGTACCAATCATTGGTGTCAGGTCTTGGCCCGGTGTCATATGTCCGGTTACATACATTAAGGCTGATAACTGAGCATAAGCAATTCTTGTTGTTTCCGGATCATCATGACCGATATTCAATCTGTGTTTACCGGTTTTGCCTTTGTAAGGCCCTTCTGCAATTGTAACATGGAAATGCAAACCAGTACCATTACCGCTTTTAAGACTAACTGGTTCAATCTCGTGGATATAAACCAAGTGACCTTTCGAGTCGCTTACAGGTAAACTCTGAGACGGTGCCCCTGCGGGTGCGATTTGCGTCGGATCAAACACGTGTGGTAGATGCATAGTTTATTTCTCCTAAGCTAACATCTTTTGAAAAATGTGTGTTAAATTAGCCGGTTCCCACTCACCTAATTTACCTGATCTATCTTTAACCAAGTATTGATCAGTGGGACTAGTTCGAACCATGTGTATTTTTTGCCCTGATTCAGGATGCCTGTGGGCTTGAATTTGGAATAACTCGTCAAATAAATATGGAACATTTTGCGATAGTTTGTTACCTGGAAACAATGGCGAATATATGAATTGATTCATGCCATCAGCCAAACGTTCCTCTTTAGCAGAAAAGTAAATGTGAGGGCCTTTTATATCACGGAAATCACGAAACAGCTTTACCATCTTGTCTTGTGTCTCGCCGTATGCTTTTCTACCATCCCGAGTCTTTGTTTTTTCGTACGTTAGTACTACTTCTGCAATTTCAGATGCCGAATCAATACAAAATGTATAAAACTGCTTAGCTTCCTTAGACCCAATAATCCATTTGTATACATCTTGCAATTCCGCCATTGTGCTAACTTCAGCACCAGGTACATTGAAATCCGATATGGATAGCAAACCTGATTCAGCAGAAATCACAAACGGTGCTGGTGCTGTCGAGATTAGTCTAGTTTTGCCACCCCCTGCAGGACCAAATATCATGCACTTAACACCGTGCATTTTAAAGTCAGCCGAATTAATCCACCTAATTTGTCCCATGGTTTTTAACCTTCTACAGCAAAAGGTCTTGTTTCAATCTTCAAACTAGGCATACCAGCTTTTGTTGTGATAGCTTGGGATGCTATCCGTTTATAATCTTCATTCAGCTTCTTGAATTCGCTCACGGATAGTTTACGTGTTGGTTTAAACACAGCATCAAATACTTTGGCAGGTAACATGTTTGCAATTACAGGCAAAGCACTTTGATCTAGCGTATAGTTCAGTTTCTTAATTGCAACTAAATCAGTGTTGTCTGATAATACAACTTTTTCGGAACCTTCCTCTAAATCAGCTCGAAAATGATTAGTTACAAGTTTTGCACGTAATTCGTTTTCCTTCTCTTTCCATGCTTTAGCTTTTGCTGCAGCATAAAGCCATTGTTCCAAAACTGGTATCTCTACTGGTTGCGGAACTGGCAATTCTGATATCCAACCCATTATTTTAACCCTTTCGAATTGATGATTTGATTGAAACCGTGGTAAGCTTACCAGGCTAATCGGCGTCTGTCAATACCATCATGACAAAAATTTTCAGGTTTGTACTTGCAACCATCCGTTTTCTGCGGTAGAATTGCCCGATTGTATCCCCACATTAGGAGCATTTAAAATGAAGCTTTATCCGTACGTAAGGTCTCGGTTAATTAACCGGCCTAGGAGTTGTACACTAGCTGAGATAGCTAAGTCAACAGGGCTTAGCGAAAGTTGGTTATCAAAGGTATGTAGTCCTAGTAATTATCCGCCTGACCCACGTGTAAGTAATGTTGAAATGTTGTACGAATACTTGGAGCAAAAGCCTTTAGTTAACGGATCAACTAAAACTGATGGAATCACCGATACAACAGAGATGGGATTTAATACCGACCAGTCTACAGCAGTTGAATCAGTGGGTGTTGTGGAAACATCAGCAGAAATTGAATGAGGACAAACCGACCAAAGTACCGTATAATCCTGCAGGTTTCCCATGCGACATAACCGATCCAAACATGTGGGCAAGCTTCCATGTTGTTACTAAAGTAGCTTATGCTAATCCCGGATCATATGACGGTATCGGTCTCTGTTTATCTGATAATGACCCATTTGTATGTATTGATCTAGACTACACTGAGGATGAAAATGAATTGGCAGAACAATATGAAATAGTCAATAGCATTAACAGTTATGCTGAGCATAGCGTTAGCGGTAAAGGTCTGCACATATTTGTTAAAGGTGCGTTGGACGGTGCAATAAAACGCCCACATTTAGAGGTATATTGCCGTGATAGATTCATGGCCATGACTGGTGTACCTTTCAAGGATTTGGGAATTACCTATGATAACCGAATACTAAACGAATTACAACAAAAGTATCATCAAAATGTATCATTTGATCCAAGAGACATAAGCTATCCTCAAACAATAAGCGATGAGGAAGTATTAACCAGGGCATCGCGAGCAAAAAACGGGGCCAAATTTAGAGCATTGTTTGAGGGCAAATATCATGGGTATTACAAAAGTCAATCGGAAGCCGATTTTGCTTTGATTGATATGCTGACATTTTACACGAAGAATGTAGAACAAATCAAGAGATTGTTTTTCGCTAGTGCGTTAGGTAAGAGAGACAAAGCCCGCAGAGTTACAAGAGGTAAGCAAAAGTATGTTGACAATATGGTAGCTAGGTCTTTTGATAAGACTTTGCCAAAAATGAATTTCGATGAATTAATTGCAAATCTCAAAAAAGAAATTGATCTTAGGAATGAATGCAGAGAGGAAAACTACGGGGTAATTCAAGGGGACAATCTAAAATCACAAGAAACAGCGGAATCTGCCCAAATTTTAAAAGTTGAACATTCGCACCTTCTCAACAGTCTAAAATCTAAGACAATCAAAAACTCTATTTTTGATCCACCACCAGGGCTAATAGGCGACATTGCAAAGTTTATTTATCAGTGTTCGCCTAGACCAGTACCGGAAGTATCTATAATCGCGGCATTGGGCATGATGGCAGGTATCTGCGGTAGATCGTACAACATACTAGGCACAGGATTAAATCAGTATCTTGTGTTGTTGGCTAAAACTGGTGTTGGTAAAGAAGCAATGCAACGCGGTACAAGCACTTTAATCGAAGCTGTAAAACCTCTTATGCCAATGGTAGAAGACTTTAGAGGACCAGCAGAGATATCTAGCGGGCAAGCATTGATTAAGTATCTATCGGATATATCGCCATCATTTTTTACCATCCTAGGCGAATTTGGCATTAGAATGCAAGACTTGAACAATAGACGTAATGCTAATGCTAACACATTAAAACGAGTATTATTAGATTTGTACACAAAATCTGGGCAACGTGACGTCTTACATGGATCATCATATTCTGACCTTACTCGTAACGTGCCGTCTATCAAATCACCATCGGTAACAATCATAGGTGAGAGTACGCCTAGTGAATTTTACAATTCGATTGACGATACATTTTTGTCTAGCGGATTTTTGCCACGATTTACTGTCATCGAATACATGGGCAATTGTGTAAAGTTAAATGAAGGCTTCCAATCTGTGCAACCATCGCCAGAACTACTGGATAAAGTGGCCAATGTTGTAAGCGTATGCATACAATTAAATGCTGAAAACCGCGTCATTGATATTGCACTTAGCCCGCATGCTACACAGGTAATCAAAGACTTGGAGGAAGTACATCGTAAAAAGCTAAACGAAACTGAAATCGAGATGTTAAGACAGGTACATTCACGCTACCATTTGAAAGTATTAAAACTAGCAGCGTTGTTAGCTGTGGGTAACAATTGGATGAATCCTATTATCGATATGCCTGAAATCGAGTGGGCTAATCGAATGATAGAATATGATGTTGACAATATGACCAAGCGATTTTCTGAGGGTGAAATAGTATCATCTGATCAGTACTCAGAAACACAACAAATCGAGACTATGCTAAATGCATTTGTTCATTACTCTCAATGTCCGTTGGAATATCTCAAGAGCAAAAAGATACCTGAAGCGATGGCTGTATCTAAGGTAATGCCGCACAAGTATTTGTATGATAGAATGAAATCAAAGCGTTGTTTCCGTCAAGACCGTCGATCGATCGGGACCGCCATAGAACGCTCTCTCATCCACTTACAGCACAGCGGTCAGATAGCAGAGCTCGATGCCCAGACGATGCGAACAACATACAATGCACGAGGTAGGGCTTACATCCTGCTCGATACGACTTTGCTCCTATAAAAATGGCCAGCCATCCCCGTAGAGATGGCCAGCCTAGGCCACGAGTAGCGGAACCTTCTAATATCAATCGGCTATCCAAGTGACTACACTACTCGGTGGACTCGAACTCCATGGCCACGAGGATCGGCAGGCCCGACCTTACGCAATGACCACTTCTTGGTGTACGTGTAGGTTGGTCGTTCCTTTTCGACAGTTTGAATGCTGCCGTCGGGATTCTTGACGTATTGCTTGTCTGAACCTTTGACTTTGCTTTGGTACTTTTCAATACCAGTTTGCTTGCGATACTGGTTATTTTTGACCGTAACCGCATTGCCAAGGGCACGTGCCAATTCGCTTTGCTCTTTCTCAGTCCGGCACGGGATGTGGAAACTATGCTCAGTTGATGTCATGGCTTCAAACGGATATTTGGCGTCAACCAATTCGATTTGATTTTTGCCACTACCTTGGCGACCGCGAGCGATGGCGACAGGTTCAATGCCGGTATCCATTTGGATTTGTATCGGTGCTGGCTCAACAGCTTGTGCAGTAGGTACAGTGGCGGCAGAAGCAGCTTGAATTGATCCACCATCGGTCAGGCTAATTGTACCAACATCAGCAGCGGTGATTGTTTGCACCCCGCCTGTTTGGCCTTGTACCGTACCCATTGTTCGTGCAACATGCTCGCTACCACTAGCGGTAATGCGTGTGGCTATACCACTTTCGTTTTTATTGTTTGGATCGCACTCAACAAGATTGTTTTGCATCAATTGCTGTGCGAAAGTAACCGGCACATAGTCAAACTCAACAGTTGCCAAATGTGCCAACACTTGGTTAAGTTGCTCAGTAGTAGGTGCTGCAGGTGTGGTTGCGGTTGACATGGGTTTTTCTCCGTGGTTTGAAAATGAAAGGTTTGTTTTGTCTACTCTTTACTTTATACCAAAGAATTAACGTTGTCAATCCCCTGTGTAATTTTCTTGCACATAATCTTTTGCAGCTTGTGCTGACTCGTGGTTGGAATGAAACACAGCATCAATCCATAGCTCAAAGCTGTGATTTTTTTGCACAATTGTAAAAATCGAGCCTTCGTGAGTTAACGAAATGGTATTTTTCCTAATCAATTGCCATTTATTTTGCCAATTCATGGCCATATCCATTTCGCACGTTCTACAAAGGTAAGACGTTTACGACAACGTTGTATTGCCTCAACAGGCCCCTCACAGTTTTGTTCAAGACCTAGTAAGCGTTCGTTATTGTCCGGTCTATCGTGGGCATCGCTACCAGTTAATGCACATACATGCCCACATGCTTGACCTACTACTTTCCAGATCATTGATACGCTATCTCCTTTACATCAATTAAGGTGTCGGTGTCATAGAAAAAATGTTTCATTTCTTCTAGGGTATTTGGAATATCTTGCAGCCAGCTATTAACAATTGTTTGATCTTGCATATTGTCCTGTTTAAATGCACTATGTTTCATAATCGCATCTCTCCAATTTTCAGCAATTACGATTTCAACGACCAAATTGTTATCGAAAAAATTGACATGTGCTACTGCGAAACGTTTTAACATTTGCCTTCCAGTTAGTATATCTTGCCAATTCATGCTACCACCATTTCCACGGCCCTTTCAAACGCCAATTGACTGATTTGGTCAGCTTTCCCCTGAAGCATTACCGATTCAAATTGTGCCCTGCTCTTGTTCGTATCAGCACGATAATTGGTTTTCATGCGATGATTAGCATATTCGGTAACGCTCTGAAAATCTCCCCACAGTTTACCTTTGGCGGTATTGGTCTCGCTTTCGGTGATTTCCAAAATGGTATCAAGAATTCCTTCCACACGCACTTCACGCTTGCGTAATAATGCTTCTTGTGCTTCCACTTCGTCAGCATTAACAGTTTCTTGCTTACGCAGTTCGTCAATTTTACGCTGGCAGTCAGTTACACCAATAGCCATATCAAGAATTGGTTTGGCAAATTCTTTGGTGTCACTATCACGATTGACCATCAATTCACCAGCAGCACGGAAATCATTCCAATGACGCCGCATACCTTGAACACCTGATGCGTAATTTTTCATACGCTCCGACATGTTCTTAGTATGTCGTGACGTAAAATGCCGCGATCCGTGCGAATCAGCCAAACGCATTGTATTTTGGCACACAACACGCTCTGCAGTTGTAATCACACGTTGCGTACCTTTGCCATTGAATACGTCTGTGGTCAGTAGGTAATGCTCAGTAACATCGCCGCGAATAGGCTCAAAGACTTCTGGCAATCGAGCTTGTGTCCAAATACGCTTACCGTCGTCAACAGACCCGGCAGCACAAAACTTGGCACCTTCAACGCTATCAATAATTTGTGCTGACCAATCAATAAACTCTGCTGGTTGTACCAAATGATAGCTGTCTGAAACAGCAACCCCAGGCAAACCACGACGTGTCCCATCATTTTCCACCAACATGATACCTTGCACATTGTTGGCTTTTGTACCATCTGGGTAAGTCATATCGACAAGTTCGTATTGCCAATTCAGACAAATCTCTTTGATTTGCTCGCCAGTGAACTCAGCGTACATGGTGTAGCCTAGTTCGTGCCAAGCAGGTTCATGTGCGACCATGACCGCGATAACACCATCTGAACGCTGAAATAGGTTAGCACGTTGTTGGGCTCGACGCATGAGGTCTTGACGCAATTTCTCGCGAGCTTCCGGTGTGTTGGCTCGTTCCCACTGTCGTTGCAGCTCGGCAGCAGAGATGCCCATTTCGTAGCTATCCCATGACGCGAGCCTATCGGCCTGTGCTTGGAAGTCTGGGCGTTCGGTAGTGGGCATATCAACCTTGATTTTGGTTAAATCATGATTTGACGACCAGCCAGATTGTGATTTTTCGTTTGTCGTTTTTATAACGCTGTCCAAAATGTTCATTCTGTTTTCCCTTTTAATAGTCGTGGTCCAAATTCGTAACGCTCAAGAATTATATTGTACTGTAACAAATTTTCTCGTGCAAGGTAATTTACAATAACTTGCTCAAAAGAATTTAGATCGTCTCTACTCATATCGACAAAAAGACTAGAAACGTCCCTAAGCATTTCAGTCATATCATGCTTTTGTTCTTCATGCTGCAAAAACAGCGTGTTGAATTGGACGACAGTTGGTAATTTTGGTATACAACCACCATTATTTATCCATAACCACAATGCATTTATATGTGATTCAATTTCTGTACGTCGTGCTTCTTCCGATTGAAAATCATTTGTATTTTCTTCTGCTAATAAATTTAGCAATTCTTTTAGTGCTTGGTTTGGATCCATTTAGATTTGACTCCAATCAATTTCAGTTGACCATTGTGATGGTTGCGATTCGGCATCTTTCAAACGTGCCAACTGTATGCGTACGGGCTCGCGTTTGACACGCTCCGATGCGAGGAATGCACGCCAAATCTTAGCACGCATTTTAGGTGTTTGTAACTCCTTGTGCTTGTTGCGATATTGCTTTAAATAATGAGCTCGCTGTCCAATATGGGCAACGATATGCGTTTTTTCTACCCACATGATGACTCGTTCTGCTAGTACTGTCGATGGTGATTTCATAATCCTTCAAACTCCATACTTTATGTGTGCACGCATGGTAACAAAGCCTTCAAGCAATGCCCGTACATTTCCTAGTAATTGCTCGTTAATACGCCCTTTAATCTGAATCTTACAAACGCCAGCTTTTGATGGCTCGCTTACGATCACTCTAGCACTATTGTTGCCATTTATTTCGAGATAGTTGTAAAGCTTACGTTCTACGAATAGAACTATTTCTTCATCGCATGCTCCTATCGGATTGACAATTTTTGTTTCTGCAGATGTCATTTTTTAACGTACTCCTTAATGTAAGTGATCGCATGAAATGGAACAATTTTAATTTCGTCATCGCCTTCTGGTCTCGTACAAAACCAATCTAGTCTCTTTGTACGTTCCCAGCAGTTATGGGCGTCTTCATAATCACACAAAAACGTATGAACTTCTTTCCCGTTATTGAGTCCGATGGTCATTCTTGGCATGGTTAGTAGCTCCCTGTGAAGTAGTCGCGAACGAAGTGGGTCAAATGCTCCAACTGTGGGCATTGTTGAAATTGGTAGGCGAATTCTAGCAGAAATGCCCACATGTCCAATAGCAAAAATGTAGTGAAAATAGTCATTCGTCTTCAATCTCCGCAAACGATGTTAAACCGGGCTGATCATTGCTACATTTTAGCTCTTTCTATGTTCAATCCTTTGAACGGTCTGCGAATCGTCCAAATCAACCCACTTGACAAATCCCTTGTCGACAAGCTTCTGTGATAGATCACGTTCCGTTGAGGTCATTTGATTCTTGGGAATGCCTTCAAGCGAGCTAACCAAGTAATTGACAATGTACTGTTCGTTTGTGTTGGGTTTGGTCATTTTTGATCCCCTTTTGAAGTGACGTGTTGAATTGATACCCCAATTATATACTGACTATCGTCTCCTGTCAATGCCCACATTTAGATATTCTGGTGATTCCAACTTGCCATATTAACCGGCTCGCGATTTACCGTATCGATGGCACGCAAAAATTAGACCCGATTAGCCAATAATTGTCTTGTGACATATAGGCATATTAATTTTTGAGGATTAAGATTACTTAATACGCGATTTTAATTGGAACTGGTCAGGCAATCTTGCCTATCTCCAATGAACATTTTAATGGACGTAATTGCCTCATTAATCGCTCATATGATTGCCATGGCTGACTTTGGTCTAAAAGTGCCACGTAAGAGATAACCATTCTTGTGGAAGGCATTATGGAATCTAGACCAAAAGTATTTTTTTTTTTCTGACAAGGGATTAAAGCCTATTAATCCTTTTAGTGTGCAAATGTTAAAGTTTGGCTAAGGGTGACAAGGTATATGAGTTACCCGCATATTAATCCATTATGTCTGAAATACTTAAATGGTATTCAAATGTCGTATCGATGGCATGGGTTCTTACGTACAGAATGCCCACATTATGTCAAACTAACATGGGAATATGTAGCTGCCGTCTCTGAAAGGGTTATGAGCATAAAAAAGGGGTGTCAAGAACATTGCTTAGGGTAGCGGAAAATCGCTCCGCAAAAGTATGTCATTTGACAATGTGTGGACAGTGGGACATGTGACGGTAAGTATATAATAATTATGGCAGCTTTCTAACGGTTGACACCCCCATTTCAGAAATTACGTAAGCTACCGTAGCAATTGTAACGTATAAATAGATAAATATATATGTATATTATTATATAGTATTTATATATATTATTTTAGTTATTAACATACTGTATGGTACTAAACATTCTTTACTGTTTAAGTATGGCACAACATGTAAGCCACCTGCCATTAATTCATTTTATTAACTCCTATGCAACACGCTTACATTTTATACACTTGCTATCATACCTTGTATTAATAAGGGGGTACACCCCGCAATATTATAATATTTAGGTGGCAGAGGCCTTTCACCCTAATCATTTGATACTAGTCCGTACAGATTGTACATGTGGGAATTGTACCAGTATACCCTTGACAGGTCGATTTTGATCGAGTATAATGCCAACATGTCTATTTTAGACGTACAATCTAGACTGTTGTAATTAGACTGTTATGACCGTACTTGGGGTGCTGTGGGCAGAATTAAAAGAAAGGAACCAGCATGAAAGAATATATCTTAATTATTATTAAAAGGGGTTCGACTACGATAAACTATGCGGAGACTTTTAATAATGTTGATAATTTGATTCTAAAAATTTTAAATTATAGTCCGAATGTTGCCAGTACTATTAACAAATCCAAACTTGATATAACCGATGCGTCTGATATGTCTTTTAAGTATGAAACTGATAAAGAAACGATTCATATCTGGTCTGGAACAATGAAATCTTACTAAGATAATGTGGGCATTATTAATAAGGAGAAGAACCAAAATGGCTAAAGAAAAGATAGTTTACGAATGTGCTTTTTGTAACACTAAGCATACAAATATGTCAAAAGCTGAGATATGCGAGCAAAGTCATATAGAGGTGATTAGTAGTAGTATTAGTATTAGTACTGTCATTAAGGTTGATTGTTTGCCTGGTGAGTTTATCTATAAGCCACCTATATCTGAAAGGACACAAGAGTATGAGGATAGACAAATGCTAATGGAAATAGCATCTAAAATGACAAACATTAAAAGAAGTCAATTTAGTGGTCTGGAAAGTGCTATAGCCTCTATTTTGACTATTGGTAACTATCTGAAGGTTGATATTGTGGAAGATATTTATGTAAGAATAGAAAGGTAATGTGGGTATGATTCAAATACATAAGCAATGTGAATGCATTAAGGTAATAAATTCAAAATATATTCCTTGTAATGGAAAAGTCGAATGGTGCTATGAGGATGGTTTAAAACAAAAACATTACTTGTGTAACCATCATAGACAGATACTATTTTTGGCACGTCCGGAAACTAAATTTGAGAGGATTTGAGCATGATATTAACAGTCGAACGTAAAGAAGAATTAACTAAAGTTACTTATTGCTGTGGTCCGCATAAAGTAGGTCAAAGATTACAGCAATTAGCTGAGTTAATTGATGAGTATGGGCATTTTGAGCATGGGTCGGATGGTGGGCAGGTTATACAAGAGATTTGGCTTGTGGGCGATCAATTGCATAAAAGATATTTATATGGTGCAGAAAGAGAGGGCAAGAAAACAAAACAGTATGTTTTGCTTGTATTTGGTAAACTTAATGCGGTAGAGAATGATTTAATAACTGTTGAGATTTTCGATAATCTTAATGATTTGATACTAAAGGTATTAGATTATCATTCCGGTATTGCTAAGGAAATTAAAGATGACAAGGATGTTTTAGAAGGGGATAATGATTCAGGTTATAACAACTATGATACTGACCATTATCAATTCATTGTATGGACCGGGTCAGGAGATATGCAGACATGATTGTAGCAGATGATTGTGACATAAGAATTGTTAATTTTGTTAGGGAAATAAATATTCTTTATGTGAACACAACAAAAATGACTGTATGTGAAATTAACAAAGTAATTGCACAAGGTCTGATTGCACAGGGTATTTATTTGTGGTATGGAGCAGATGGAATCCGAGCGGATGGAGTTAAGGACAAAATTGAAAAGATTGAGAAGATTTTAAATGATTGAATTGCATGTAAATCAAAAGATACAAGACAAGACCCATGTCAAGGCTATCTTACGTATTGGTTTTGAGATACCAAAAGGATGCATGGCTATCAGGTTTAGTTTTGGTACGTTTGATTTTGAGGAAATATGGGATTTTGATAAACAATTGACCATATACCAGGTTAAAATATACTCTACCAAAACTGATGATGAAATAAAAGAATTTGTTGACGAACTAGTTGAGAAAGGGTGGAGTTTACAATGATATTGTATGTTGAAGACTTGCGAGATTTGATTAAAACTCATCCTGGTGCCATTAAAAAGAAAGAGTATTGTGATGATGGTGAGCAGATTAAAAAACTTGAAGTGGATATGCGAAATGCTGGGGCCATTACTGCTATTAGGTATGTTTCCAAATACGAATGCTACAAATGGAGTAGGGTATATACGAAAGATATAAGCAATCATGGAATTCTGGTCGATCATCAGAAAAGAATTGTGTCAGATTTGTTAATTGCAGAAAACGTTTTATATTGGGGTATAATCGAATGAGCAATGAGAAATTGCCCACATTGGAAGAGTTTTATAAGAACTTGGATGGGCTTAATAAAAGGCGATACGATGCTATCAAAGCATACTTTCGATTGGTAGCATGTGGGAAAATTAGTATAATCGGAGGCGAACAAAACACTCTGTTATCTGGGCAAGTGGTCAGTATTGTTCTGAATGAATACGAAAAGAGTAGGGGGAAATGATGATTAATTCTCAATTATTATTTGAGTCTATTAATTGGCAAGAGCCGGTTACTATTGAAATGTCGCGTATGACATTTACTAATGATGTAGGCGTCATTAAAATAGAAATTAGCGTTAATTTCTTAGGCATGATATCAGTGAAAGCTACTGTAAATAACACGACTTTTATAAATAGAACTGTTGTAAAAGATGATTTAAAGGAGTTAAATCTACTTTATCAAAGAATAAGGGTTAGGTTATTAGAAGATGGTCATGAAAGTAATAACACGCTTCTTAGACAAATGCGAAGATATAAGATAGGTATTGATAAATGAGTCTTACAGATGAACAAAAAATAGAATTAATACAACAAATGAGTACTTCGCTGAACTTAATTTGTGTTGCAGAAACATTACAACTATGTGAGAGAGGCTATAATTTTGCTGAAGCACAGGCCGTTATGATAACAGCTATGAATACTGTTGTTTTGACTTCTTTAATAACAGCGGTCCAACCTAAAGATGTAGACCCTGTTGTTGAAAAAAGGTTTATGAACACAGCTTTAGAGAGAATGGTCAAACTACTTCAGGAGATACGCAATGATTATGAGCGAATCGAAAATGCTACCTGAAGATGAGTACAAAAATCATGTGGAAAGCTTGGGTGCACAAATATTGCAAATAATGTCTATCCATTTTGAGTTATGTAAACAAACTGATGTTCCTGAAAGTGAAGTTGCCATGATTCATTTAAATGCATTAGTGAATGCATTAGTCAGTTTTGTGTTTAGAGAGGAATTAGATAATGAAACGGTTGACGGTTTGATTTTGTCTACGAAAATAGTTGACTGGTTGAAAGATTATAAGAAAGGGTTGAGTTCATGATTGTATGGGAGTACATTAATAATCCTAAAACCTAAATGAAAACTTATTTGGAATGGGAAAAATCACTATGACAGATTATGCACAAGCACATATTGATCAAATGGTTACCGAAACTTTGGCTAATTTGGAAGCTGATCCAAATGTAGATAACGGTGCCATTTCACCTGAGATATTTAAATTCAGGTTTGAAAAGATGCATGAAATTAGATTATCTGATTCAGCTTGTATCGATATGCTGAAAGATAATTTCATGTTGAAAAGTGCTGGTAAGAATAAATGGAGGATTTTAGAATTGAATGAAATTGGTCCAAAAAAGAATGAACCAGACGAACTATTTCCAACTGATATGAAAGATGAAGGATTAGCAATACCTGAAACACATGCGAAGCCTGAGTTACCTAATGAAGGTATGATAGCAAAGGATGAATTTATAAAGCATATGAAAGAGGCCGGAGTTGAATTTAACGATGATGGTAATCCGGGTACTTGCCATGGATATTTTTCATCTCAAGACCCAAATATTATGCTAAACATAATGTCTGGTCTAGATAGGCAAATGGAATATATCGATGACAATAATGGTGGCATAAAGGTATTGATTATACTTGCTACTTGCAATTTTGTAGCAAACGTAATCTTAGCAATATTGGTATTCTGGAAACTATGAAATTACTATGGAATCCAGACAAATTTTGGGAGTATTGGCAAAAGCTTGATCCAATACATAAAATCAACATTGATATAATGTGTGTAAGTGAAATAATCAATCCTGGGCCAACTTATGAGCATTTATATCCTGCTAAGATTGAAGATTTGACAGGTTACCACATATATCAGTTGCGATATTACTTTAACATTTTCTATAGGGGTAATGACCGTGAATACGTAATACCACCATTTAAGCCTGAATTGAAATTCAAGATTAAACAAAAGACCAAAGAGAAGGAAACTGAAAAAGGCAATTTTCTGTTTTGAGGTGAGACATGACAAACGACAAACCTGATAGACATCAATACATTTACAACGATATTGGTAACATTTTGAAGCAAATTAGAGAGTTTAACGGCTTAAGTATGAAAAGTGCTGCTCATCATGTGGGTAAAGAAACCTCTAATTACCGTAAAATTGAAAATGGTACTAGCCGGGTATCTCTTAGAGCATTGCATGATATCGCAATGCAGTACGGTTTCAAAGTTAAAATAACATTGGTGAAAGATGAAAAAAGAACTACAAAGATTGATTAAGCCGGAGCTATATGATTTGTTAGTTACCTTTAGAGGTACGGCAGATGAATATGCTGATTTTGTTAATGAATTGCAGGATAGAGAGGGGGTTGCTAATATCAAAGCAAAATTGCATATGAAAACCACTATGCAAAGTGAAGGTAATAATTGGTTAAAGAAACTCTTTTTGAAGGATAAGAGGGTATGAGGTTAACAAAAACCTATATAATTGATAATACTGAAGTAACAGAATCAATTGAAATTAATACTTCAAGTTGGAGTTTGCAAGATACTAAAGACTTTTTGCATTTTATGAGTAACTCTATTTTTGAATGGAATAGTATTGATATTACATTAGAGGGAGGTCAGAAAAAAAATGCTTAAACATATGCAAGCTATTAGTAAGTTTATGCAATGTGCTGGTCAAGAGATACCAGATAAACCATGTATTCCTGAGTATCATATAAGAAGGCTTAGAGGTACTCTTATTTTAGAAGAATGCCTTGAGACTATAGCTGCATTAGGCTTAAAGGTTATTAAAGTGGAGGGCAAGCATATTGTTGTAGATTCTGGTGAAGAACCAGATTTAGTTCAAATTTGCGATGGTGTGGCTGATACTAGTGTTGTATCTATTGGTACAACTTTAGCTTGTGGTGTTAATCCTATTGCTATTATTCGCGAAGTTGATAGGGCTAATCTTGACAAGTTTAGGGGTGATGCCCACAGACGTGAAGATGGTAAGTGGATTAAGCCATCTGATTGGAAAGCACCTGAAATTGAAAAATTACTTATGTCTCAAGGTTGGGAGGGATAATATGAGTAAAGAAACTCCTGAAATAGTTTCAAAAAATGCGAATTATGCATGGGGAGAAGAGTATCAACGTTTATATGGAAGTTACCTTGAACATTTATACGATCAGTTAAAAAGATGCAATTTAATTGAAGATTGGCCGAAATATGATAAATTGACAGAATATCATATCGGTTTATTAAGACATTTGACTATACATAGACCAACATAAGGAATTTAAAAATAATGAATACTTGGCTACCTTTATTACGTATTTGTAGAATATCTGTTAATCTTAGTCCATGGGGATTTGCAGAAACTATAAGGATGAATAAACAAGCATATTTAAATATTGAGAAAGGGCATAGAGAACCTACACAACAAGAAAGATATAAAATTATAAAAGGATTTGAAAATATTTTGAAAATAAAAGTAAGTGGGGAGTGAAATAATGGGATACATGACCGATGGTTTAACATTTAATACATTACGCGAAGCTAATATAAGAAGATTGGCTTTATTTAAAAATAAACATGGTCAACCTGCTCACAGTCAACCAGACGGTTCAGATTGGAGTGATGCTGAATGGTTAGAAGCTATGGTAGGAGAAGTTGGTGAATATGCCAATTTAAGAAAGAAATACAGAAGAGGGGATTTAACAGAAGAAGAATTTAAAATTCAAGCTGAAAAAGAGTTAGCCGATGTATGTATTTATCTGGATTTGCTCGCTTTTCGTTTAGGCATTAACTTAGGTAATGCTGTTATGAGTAAATGGAACGAAACATGCGAAAAGCTTGATATCAATATGTATATCGATGCTGAAGATTGGCATTATAGGAGAAACCCAAATGAGTAAAGTAATACTACATACTGACCTGCGAATATATGCTGACATTATATCTCAATGTGTACCTAGCTATCCGAATACCCCGATAGCTTTGTGCGTAAAAGATAACGGAGCTGCAGATGGTAATCCGGCAATAGCGTTAACATTTCCTACTGTAGATCAAAGACATGTATGTCATTTAATGACCTTAAAGTCATTATTGCTTGCTTTGAGTCCGCTAGTAGATAAATACCCACATCTCCTTGATCGTAAATGGCCTAGTCATGATTCGCCAGTTGCCATGCATGGTGAATACGAAGGCTATGATTGGAAAGCTAGATTAATGTATGCCATGTATGTAGTTGTAAGCGATCAACAGCATGTGGGCATATGTGAACATGAAGAACAAGTTGAACCTTTAATACAAAGTTTGATTGATGAGGACATCAAAAGTAAGTGCGAAATAGACATGGATGCTACTAGCGAAGAGTATATAACTTGCTCATCGTGTAAAGTGCGGTTACGTCCTATAGGTGAATTAGACGAATGTCCTCAATGCCAACATAAGTTTAAAAAGGATTAAAATGTCAATGTCAAAAGCTAAGACAAAAGATATTGATGGTACAAAGCATGGTAAAGAAAGTCTTAATCGTTTACGTATATTTTCTCTGCAATCTCAACTTAACAATATTAAGGGAGGAAATTCTAAGTATGCAGGTTTAGATGATGCTTTTAATGTGTTGTATGGGCATTATAAAAACTTGATCGATGATATGCATAGATTAAAGCAAGAACCTGCATTACTAAAAAAGACAATAAAACAAATGCAGGATAACGCTGTTGGTTATAGTAACAAAATCGATCAATTGCATGCGGAAATGGAAGCTATCACACGTTCACACGGTACTATCATTTATAGCCTAACTCGTAAGATGGGGTCGTTAAAAACTAATCTTGTTATCAGTCTCATATTCAATGTTGGTTTAATTATAGGAATAATATACCTATGAACGATGATATGACAAAAAGACATGAAGATAGGTTTCAAGAATGGTATAAGAATTATTTGATTGGTTTGAAAGGTAGTACGTCTTTTATCCATAAACAAGTTCTTACTTCAGAAGATTTAAGAAATGCATTTCTAGCTGGATGCAATAGTATGTTACCAAAAGATGAGGATGGTCAACGAAGGGAGAAGGGTTGATGGCATTGACACCAGAGCAAATAGCTAAAGCTAATACAGAGCATGCTCATCAAGCAGCATTATTTTGTTGGCGTAGTATGCAAATACGTGAAAATCCTGAATTGCACAGTAAAATACTGTGGATGCATGCAATACCTAACGGAGGATTAAGACATAAAGCTACTGCTGGAAAGCTTAAAGCGGAAGGTGCAACGGCAGGTATATCAGATATATTTTTGCCGTATCCGATATGCTATTGGGTTAAAGATGAACTTGTTACAAAGTATCACGGATTGTATTTAGAAATGAAGAAGCCGTCAGAGCGTAATCGAAAGAATAAAGGGTGTTCCGACAAGCAGCAAGAGTTTTTAAGTTATGCTGCCACAATGAGTTACGCTATTAAAGTGGCTTTTACGTGGACTGAAGCTCGCGATACGATCTTGACTTATTTGGATGGAAGCTTATAGTGCCATTGACAAGAACGGCGACGGAAGACTAGGCAAAGTTTAACGATTTTACCTAGTCTTCCTAGTTTGAAATGACCAAGTGTCTAGTCAAGAAAGAAAATACATTTTTTACAGAAAAGGAGATTGATCAGTATGAAATACGCGGCATTAATTATGGGCCTTAGCTTGACATTGACGGCTAGTGCTCAAGAAACGGTGATTGTTGAGGTTGAAGGCGAAACACTAAGTAGCAGTAGTGTATGTGATTGCGGGCCTAATTGTCAATGCGGTCCCGATTGTCCGTGCAAACAAGGCGGTGTAAGCTCAGGTGAAATTATTACGCCGCTATCAAGTGGGACGAATTCACAAGGTACTCGGGCTGCGATGTGGAACGAGAAACCTCAATGGGGTACGCAACCGGTGCAATACAGTGGGTATGCTGAAGCACCTGTACGTGTAGAGTATGTTGAAGTTGAGAGGCCGCAACCGGTACAACGTGTTCAGTACGTAGAAAGGCGACCAGTTCAACGCGTTCAAAGGGTGGCTGTTGAAAAAGCACCAATGCAACAAGAATTGGTGATGTATCAACCGCCCGCACAGCCCATGTTGAAATCAACAAACTATACGCCGATGGCACCCGCGAACAATACGAGACGGCGAGTACTACGCACTCGAACGGCTTGCCCGAATTGTCAAAGGTAGGATACCTTGTCGTCTCTAAATTGAATCGATTGCCCCCGTACCCTGCTACTTGTAATGAGTAGCGGGGTCTTTTTGTAGGTTGATTTTATGGTAGCAAACATAATTATTGCAGTTTTGGTTGTAATAATGCTGGCATCTTTAGTCAGTTGGTTAATCCATAGTATGGATTTAGACCCTAATAAAAATGGGCCTATGGATGAATTTCCAGATACAATAACTAAGGAAAATTCAAAAGTTGATGTAGAGGACGATTTGATACAAGGCAAAGATTTTGATAAAGCATTAGGTTTATGTATTAAATATATGCAGCAATCAGGTTTAAGCATTACCGATACTTTAAATCAATCTCTATATCAATGCCGCGAATGGCGATTAGATGAAATTCGCAAAACTACTTTTGGTGGTATTGCAGAAAAACCGTTATTGAAAGGTGGTAGTACATGGACAAAAGACAGTTCCCAGTTATAACTTTGCTTGTTTGTACAGTTGCTATTATTGCAATTGTATTGATAACCAATAATGACAGCATTAGCTTACCGGTACCTGATATTGTAGGTAAGACCTATGAAAATGCTAGTGTTGTCATTATTGAGGAATCAGCCGAACGATCAGAACCATTGATAACATTGATGGATGATAGGGATTGGTGGGCTGAGTTAATGGAAAAGGGTTATTATACCTGGAACATTATGGACATCAATTTAAAAAGTGCTGAAAGCTATAGAGAAAAAGCCAGTGAAATAGGCTTACCGGCACTTTTAGTATTATCCGAAGATGGTGAATTGTTATTAGGTAAACCGCTACCTAATACAATTGAAGAACTTGAGGACGATTTAAACAACGCAACAGGATTGTAATATGTCAGAAGAAACAACACTTGAGGTTGATGGACAAGTACTTAGACTAGGTTGTTTAGTACCTGATTCTCGGCCTGAAAATTTCGTAGCTCATAGCCAAAAGGCAAAAATCCATAATAAGGACACCGTTGCTAGGATTATTAATAATCCGAAGCGTAGAGCAGGGCGTGATTTTTGGAGTCCTAACTGGATTTATCAGCAGGGGAGAGTAGGTAGCTGCAACGGTTGTGCTGCAGCTAAGTCATTACAAAAAGCAAGAGTTATCAATGGTTCGCCACCACAGGTATTAAGTGGTGAATTTATTTATGCCCATATCAATCGCGATAGAAGTGGACGTAGTCGTGATGTGGGTAGTATGCTTGATGATGGCATGATGTTTTTGCAAAGCGATGGCACATGCTTAGAAGAAAATGTACCGCACCAAACTTGGGATATTAGAAATATTCGACCAGAAAATGTAGCAGAAGCACAGCGTTTCTTGGCTGGGGAATGTCATCGTGTTGATGATGAAGAAGAATTGGCATCAGGCATAGCAAGTGGTTTCGTTGGTGTTATTGCAGTGCATTTTGCTCGCGAGATGATGCGTTATGATTCAGATGGCGTAGCCTATGAATCAAATGGTCCTGGTAACCATGCTGTGCATACTGACAATGTACGTATAAACAATCGTGGAGAATATGAATTCGACATGGTTAATTCGCATGGTCGTGAGTATTGTCAAGATGGTCGAGTATGGATTACATGGCGTAAACACTTGCGTGAAACCGTCAAACGCCATTGCTTCTACTTGATTCGAGCTACTGAGCTTGATAAAGGTGGTAGAGTTCCGCCAAAACTTAAAACAGCTGCGTAAATACAACTCCTTTCTGGGCCTAACTAGGGCAATGTGTTTCTAGTTAGGTTTTTATTATTATGGATGTTGTTGAAATTAACAGGGCATTATTAAACGCATTTGGATTTACAGGTGAAGATAATATAATAAGTCTGAAGCTGGAATATCATAATCATATGATGCCCACAGTAACAATAAAACGTACTGTGAATGCAGATGAAGCTGGTAAGCTAAAAGATTTGCATTCGTTGTTTGAATTAAAACTCAAAACTGAAAGAGAAATAAAATGTGGTCAACCATCTTTATGAGTTTGTTTGGTACTCTTGCCAAAGATGTAATTTTGAAGAAAGTATTACCGTACATATTAACAGGGTTAATTAGTTCGATAATACTTGGAGGGGGCTGCAACAAACTTAATAGCATTAAACATAATTGGGAAATGTCCCGTGCTATTAAAAAGGCTACCAAAAAAGTTGAAGATGAGTATCGATCTAAATGCGATTGTTCAGATGTGAAAGGTGATAAACGTAGACGATGGTTGCGTTATGAAGAAGAGACAGCACCTAAATGGTGGTTTCCTTTGTGTGAATTTGCAGCATCGTCAAATGAGTTATATGATGAGATTGAAGATGATGATTCTGAGTTCTTAAAGTTGCCTGATCCAAATGAAGTATTAGAACCAGAACCTGAACCACAACCAGCAGAACCAGAAATCACACAACCCACATCTGAAATCGATAAGGATAAGTTTGAAGATACTGTGGAGGTAAAAGAGGAGTCTAAGCCAATCGTATATACTGATCCTGATATAACCATGGTATCAACAGAACGATGTTCTGATTGTCTACGTTGGCAAAAGAATTTGTATGCAGTATTTATTGATGCCGGTTACAAAGTGAATATCGGAAAAGATCAAGTACCTAAAAAAGGTGCTGTATATCCGAGATTTCTTTTAAAAGGTATGCCTGAATATCAAGGCTATCTTAAACTTGCGAGATATCAGCAGTTAAGAAAGCAATATGGACGTCCACCCGTTACTAAATCTGAATAATGATTTAGAGAAAAAGAAGTTATTCGCGGAAGCGTTATTACGCAATCCCAATAACCCTTTCAAAGCTGCGTGTGAAGTATTCTATGAGAATACAGTATTTGCATTACACGCATCTCAAATGTGGGTACGCGATAAGTTCGTAATCGAGCATCAAAGAGAATTGTTGCTGGAATACGGCGAAGAAGCGTTTTTACCAACCAAATCAAAGGTATGTTGGGATATTTATCAAGTAGCTGAGAAAAGCAAAGACCCGCATACTAAGCTAACTGCATACCGTTTGTATTGCGACGTAAGAGGATTTGTTGAAAAGCCAGGTGTTAATATTAGCAATAACGTAGATAATGCCCCTCGTATAATGGTAGTTCAATCGTCTGGATCGGATGAAGAGTGGGAGCAATCTCTACAGAATCAGCAACAAGCCTTGATAAATGCTCCAAGTAGTCAATGAATCGTATCAAGTAGATGATCATCAGATAGCATTTAAACCGCTACCTGGATCGCAAGCGTTAGCCCTTGATACTAGGGCTCATGACACGCTGTATCATGGGACGAGAGGGCCGGGTAAAACATTAATTCAAGCTATGTTTTATCGCCGGTATGTTGGTATCGGTTATGGTGCGTATTGGCGGGGTGTTATATTTGATAGGGAATTTAAAAACCTATCAGATATTGTAGCACAAACGAATAAGATGTTTCCCCGATTTAATGACGGGGCTGTTTGGCGTAATACCCCATCGTCTTATTATTGGGAATGGCCAACAGGGGAAAGATTATATCTTAGGCATGTTAAAAAGTTATCTGACTATGATGACTTTCATGGGCATGAATATCCGTTTATAGGATGGAATGAATTAACACGATATCCTGATCCAAAGCTTTACCTAAAGTTTATGTCAGTTAATCGTAGCTCGTTTGATCCTGAACAAGATACGCCTTACAAAATACTCAGGGGTCAAAAAGTATATCAAACTCATGATAGAAAGCCATTGCACAGAATTCCGCATGTAACGTTTGCTACAACTAACCCAGATGGACCGGGTCATAACTGGGTAAAAAGAATGTTTATTGATGTAGCACCGCCAGGTAAAGTTTTCAAACGTGAATTCAATGTATTTAATCCCACCACACAAAAAGAGGAAGTAATAGTAAGAAAACAAGTTGCTATATTTGGATCATATAAAGAAAACCGCTATTTAGATGGTCTTTATGTAGCAAGATTAAATCAACTTTGTGAAAATAACCCCAATTTAGAAGCTGCTTGGTTACATGGTAGCTGGGATGTAAACGCTGGTGGTGCTATTGATGATTTATGGCGTAGTCAAGTGCATATTATCCCACCATTTAACATTCCTGATAATTGGATTGTTGACAGGGCAATGGATTGGGGTAGCACAGCACCGTACGCAATAGGTTTCTTTGCAAAAGCTAACGGTGAAGAAATAATATTGCCTAATGGTATTAAATGGGCACCGCCAAGAGGAACGCTATTTCTTATTAATGAAATATATGGTGCTATTGAAGTTGATTCTGAAAACATCGGTGTTAAGAAGGGATCAAAAGAAGTAGCACGTGAAGTATTAACACGTGAAAGAGAAATAAAAGCCATAGGTCTAGTAAAACAAAAAATAAGACCAGGCCCAGCAGACAATTCAATACGCGATGTAGATGATAAAGAAAGCACCAGTATTGAATTAAATATGCAGGACGAAGGAGTGTATTGGACAACCAGTGACAAATCAAAAGGATCGCGTAGAATTGGCTTACAAATGTTTCGTGATAGGCTAACTAATTCATTATTAGGTGAGGGGCCTGGTTTTTATGTATTTAATACTTGTCATTATGCTATAAGTACAATACCAGGTTTACCGCGTGATGAAGATGATTTGGACGATGTTGATACCGATGCTGAAGACCATATGTATGATATGGTAAGATATAAAGTTCTTGATTTGGCAAAAGAATTTACCAAGTGGAAAACTAATTACAGGTTACCGGGGGCGTAATAATGTCTAATGTATCGTTTGTACGTGAAGAATTAAGGAAAATGAGACACCGGTACAAACTAGTGCGTGATATAACTCATAATTTGTTGAAAGAAGAAGAGAATCAAGAGATATATCTACCACGTCCGCATGAGGATATAGCGGTAGATAGTCTTACTTATAAATCGTACATAACGCGGGCAATACCTTTTGATTATACAGGACGTACAATTGAAGGTATGACTGGGCAGGTATTTCTTCGCGAACCTGATATCAAAGCACCCCCTGAATTGGATCAGTTATTAAAAGATGCAAATGGTGCTAATCTTAATTTTGGTCAATTAGCTAAAACAGCAGTACGCTGGATAGTATCATATGGCCGTATGGGTATATTTACAGATTACCCACATGTGGGTAGATCAACTACTAGGCAGGATATTCTAAGTGGTAGGGTAAAACCCACTATAAATATCTATTTACCATGGAATATTATCAATTGGCGTACACAAAAGATAGGTACAAAGCACAAGTTAGTTCTAGTTGTGCTACGTGAATTAGTTCATGAAGAAAATAATTTTGAAGTTAAAGAACGTGAGCAATTTAGAGTGTTGCGTTTGACTGAGAATGAAGATGCTGTAGCAACGTTGGAACAAGAAGATAGGATGCAAGCGGTAGTTGAAGTTTGGCGTGATGAGAATGTAGGTGATCCATCTTTAAATGAAGATTTCAAAATACAAGAAACATACGTATTAACTGATTCCAATAATCAACCTTTAAAAGAATTGCCTTTTAACTTTGTCGGTAGCGAATCAAATGATGATACGTTTGACTTTCCGCCTGTACATGCAATAGCTGAAATCAATTGGGGCCTATATCGTAATAGTGCTGATTTAGAACAAAGTGTTTTCTTCATAGGACAACCTACACCGTGGGCATCGGGTATCACTAAGCAATGGATTGATGATGTATGGGGCGGCACGTTATGTTTAGGTAGTAATCAATTTGTACCTATACCATCCGGCGAACGGGCAGAGTTATTACAAGCTGAACCTAATAATCTTGTACTAATGGCAATGGAGCAAAAGGAAAAAGCTATTGTTGCTTTAGGTGCAAGATTAGTTCAAGAGCGTAGAGTTGAGAGGACCGCCACTGAATCAGAAATTGAGAATGCTTCTGAAACTAGTATTTTGGGTACAATTGCCCGTAATGTTAGTATGGCATTAACTGAAGCATTACAATCTGCAGCTATATATCTGGGTTTAGAATTTCAGGATATATCTGTTAAATTGAATGAGAATTTTGATTTAACAAGTATGTCTGCAGATGAAATTAGAGTTGTTATTGAATCATGGATGTCAGGAGCAATTCTAACAGAAGAAATGCGAGATGCTTTAGATAGGCATGGGCTAGTTAAGGAAGTACTAGAAACATATCTATCTAAGATTGAGGAAGATAATAAGCTTGTGAAAAAGCTTAATCCTGATCCAAAGCCAGAACAAAAACCTGGTAACGCGGCAAGTAATTCATCACCAACTACTAATTAAGGATTAATAACATGCCATTAGCTGAAACACTTACAAAAGACGAATTTAAAGCACTCGATGATAGTATCAAAGGTGCTTATGTTGAATCTGGTAATGAATACGTACTAGATTTACCAGATGAATTAGCTGCAGAACCTTTGCGTACAGCTTTGACCAAAGTTAGGGCTGAATTGAAAATTGCCAAGCAAAGTGCTACTGATAGCAAAAAAGAGCTTGATGATTTTCTTAGTGAGATTAAGGAAGGAGAATTAAAAGATATAATTAAAAAGGGTGATTTCAAAAAACTATTACAAAGTATGAATGACGATAGAGATGAGTTTGAAAAGAAAGCCAAAGAAAGACAAGACAAAGATCGGGCTAAAATAGCAGAATTAGCTTTGGGCAATGCGGTTAGTGATGTATACAAAGAGTTAAAAGCTAAGTCTAATACAATGCTTGATATTTATTTGCAAAGTCAGGTAGATGTATCATTTGATGATAACGGTGATGTACAAGTTAGTTATAAAGGGGCAGAAGACGTTAAAACTTTTGCAAAAAGCCTACTTGACAATGAGGACGTACAAGGTAGCATAGTCGTGTCTAATGCCTCTGGCAGTGGTGCTGCCGGAAACAACAGTGGGGGTGGTTCTTCTACGGCAAATGACGAGAAAAAAGTATATGGGGATTATGCTAGTCAAGAACTCATTGCATTACGCAAAGAAAATCCTGAAAAGTATAACTCCCTACTTAAAACTCGTAATGCATATGCTAAGTAGGAGATTCTCTAATGGCGTCCACCCGTCTCGCTGATATCATTGATTCTATCATCTTCAATGATTTGGAACCGCTCAATGATACTAGACTTAATGCTCTTATTGAGTCTGGTGTTATTGCACAAGATGATATGTTCAATGATTTTGCCAATTCGCCGGGGCGTACTATCGAAATGCCCTATTGGCTTGATCTTGATCAAACGGTAGAGCCTAATTACTCGGATACTAGCGACAATCTTGCTATACCTGATAAGGTTGCACAAGACGAACAACAAACTGTTAAGACTCATCTTAACTACGGTTGGTCGGTACATGATTTGGCTCGCGAATTGGCACGGGCGGGTGATGCCATGCGTCATATCCGCAATCGTACTGATCATTTTTGGAATACTCAACTTCAAAAGCGGTTAGTTGCTACGTCTCTTGGCGTATTCAATAACAATGTGGCTAATGATGCTGCTGACATGGTTGTTGATATCTCCATTGAAGATGGCAACGCGGCTACGCAAGCTAATCTGTTTTCGCGTGATTCTTTTGTTAACGCCAATTTTACGTCTGGCGATCGATGGGATCGTTATGTAGCAATGGCTGTACATTCGCAAATCATGTCTACCATGGTTAAGAATGATGATATCGATTTTATCCGTGATTCTCGTGGTCAAATGACTGTGCCCACATATATGGGCAAGCTGGTACTTGTTGATGATGATGTACCTGTTATTGCTGGTACTACTTCCGGTTTTCGTTATCTGACTATGCTTTGGGGAATGGAAGCATTCGCTTGGGGTCAAGGTTCTCCAACTGAGCCAGTTGAGACCGATCGTAACCCACGTAGCGGTTCTGGTGGCGGTCAAGAAGAATTGTGGTTGCGTAAAACGTGGCTCATTCATCCTATCGGTCATAACAATAATAATGTCGTGGCTACTGGCAATGCCAATAACCAAACTTTGGCCGATCTTCAAGACCCAACGAATTGGACACGTAAAGTAACGCGTAAGCATTCAAGTTTTGCTTATCTTGTTACCAACGGCTAATTTACCCTTTTCTCGATACAAAGGTGATATCATGTCAACGGGTAATCCTAACGACTTAACACAACAACAGCAAAATGTTAGTCCGCCAAATCAATCGCAACCGCCACAACAACAGCAAACGCAATCCCAAGATGTTAAACCAAATTGGGGTACGTTTTCTGCGGAAACTACGGCCCAACAAGTTGCAGACGACGCGGCGAAAGCCGGTGAAGTAGGCAAGAGCTCAGAGGCTACTCAAGAGCGTATGATGTTCGATCGTACGCTTACGAGTGGTCAAACGGGACCGAAACCTGAGAGTACTGATCCGGTTAAACAAAACACGATGCAATTGGCTAGGACTAATCCTAGTAACAAACCTAATGAGGCTTGGAAATCTGGCAAAGCTGCTAAAGGTCTTGTTACCAAACCAATTGCTAAGCAAGAGGAAGTTTTGGCTCATGCCAAAAAGGCAAGGCAATTACGTCATGCTGAAAATCAAACTATGAGAGCAAAGCTCATACAGCATGTACTCACTATGAAGTTTTAAGCTATGGCTTTTGTTGTTGAAGATGGTACTGGTACTAATCCGTTAGCTAATGCATATGTCAACGCGGCATATGTAACTGATTATGCTACGGATAGAGGAATAACTGGGCTACCGGTACAGTCTGATATCGAAGCCGCTATTGTCAAAGCCACTGATTATGTAGATTCTCTCTGGAATAAATTGAAGGGCTCAAAAACTAGCGAAACACAACCTTTACAATTTCCTAGAGAGAATCTAATAATCAATGGTGTTACTATTGACAATAATGTTTTGCCGACTGAGTTATTAAAAGCTGTAGCTCAATTAGCAATAGAACAGACTGTCAATAGTGTGAGCTTGACACCTACTAGCAGTGGGCAATTTGTAACGCATGAACAAGTAGGCCCATTAACTGTCAAATATTCTGACAAATTTGGAAGTGGAGAAACATCTACGGTAAGATCAGTACAGCAGTACTTATCACACTTATGTAAAGCTATTGGTAATGGTGTAATAGTAAAACGTGGTTGATGCATTACATACGCGACTACGGTCTACTGCTGAGCGTTTGATTGTGCAATTTGGTCAAGTTGTACAATGGACTAATATAACTGCTGATACACCTGACGATGCTAATAAGCCATGGCTTGCTAGTAGCATAAGTCAAACCCAACAAGACGTGAGTATTGTTTTTGATTTAGATCAGTTAGAGGATAGGCAGCTAAAGCATTACATACGTAATACTAGTACAACTGCTGGTCTTGTAAACGGACTGTTACAACCGGTTGATTTTGAACCTAGTATTCGTGACACTATGGTTAGGGACGGTACAACATATAGTGTAGCTGCTATTAATCCGGTCGCACCTGCAGGTTTAGTAATTTTCTATTTCATAGAGTTTAAAATCTAATGGTTCCAATTACGTATGACGATGGCGTGGAACTATTGCATTCTGTATTCTATGATTATTGGCAGGCGGAATTACCTGCTATCGGTCTCGGTTATGCACCACAAATAGAATGGCCCAAAAAAGAACCTTTAACCCCGCGTAAAATTGAGCAACACTATGTAAGGTTCACTCATACGTCTGTTAGCGACAATCAGGAAACATTTGGACAATGCCCGCGTTTCAAACATGTGGGCATTATTATTATAGAGCTTTACTTTTCCAAACTTACGTTAGTTGAAAAAGATGATCGTAAGTTAGCATCGATAGCAAGGGATTCTTATCGTAAGAATACAGACGCTGATGTTTGGTTTAGAAATGCTCGTATAATTCCATTACCGCAAGAAGAAGAATACTACCGGAGTAATGTAGTAGTTGACTATACTTTTGATACCCAAGAGACACTAACGGTTTAAAGGACTAGTAAGATGCCCGATCAAGTCAAACAAGATTCAAATTCTGTTGGTCTTAGGTATGCAGAAGAACAAACCCCTGGTGTATTAAAAACTAATCCGGCAGAACTACCAAATGTTATTTGGTATCCAGTAGAACCAAACGAATTTGATGATATGGGTTCTGAAGTTACTACACGGGCAAGGGCACCTATCAATGCATCACGACAGAGGCAAAAGGGTGCTGTTGTCGATGTTGACGCACCTGCCGGATTTAGCCAAGACTTTATACCAAATCAATTGTTACGGCCAATGCAAGGTTTTTTCTTTGCTAATGCTCATGAGAAAGTAAAGACGCAGCCTTTAAATGGTACACAAGTAGCTATTACCGGTGTAACTGCTACTGACTATGAAGCTGCCATCGGTGCACAGCTTGATAGATTCCTAGCAAATGATTTTTTATTTGCAAGTGGCTTTACTAATCCTGCGAATAATGGTGTTAAGCAGGTGACAGCTAGTACCGATACCACTGTAGCTGTAGCAGGATTACAAGTTGAAGGAGCCCCACCAACAGAAGCACAGCTTGAAAAAGTGGGTGTTGCATTTACCACTGGTGATATCGCTTTGAATGTGAATGGTGTTGTTACCACTCTCGATAGTACAGCTTATGATTTTACAACCATCGGTTTGAATGTCGGTGAATTCGCATTTATCAAAGGATTTACTGATAATACGAATAACAATGTTGGATATATTCGTATTCGTGAAATAACAACGAACCAAATTAGATTTGATTTGGCTAGTTTTGTACCCGCTGCTGAAGCTGCGGCAGGTAAGGATGTGGAAATTTATTTTGGTACGTTCTTACGTAACGAAAAAGACCCAACTCTTATTGTATGTAAATCAGTACAATTTGAGAGAACACTTGGACGTGATAATGACGGTACTCAATCTGAGTATGGTAAGGGTCAAGTACCAAATGAGCTTACCGTTGACATGTCAACTGCAGATTTTGTCCAAGTATCGCTTACGTATGTTGGCATGGATTTTGAATATCGTGCAGGTGCGACAGGTCTAAAACCTGGCGTAAGACCAAACCTAATTAGTGAGGAAACCTACAACACTTCGACAACTGTATTCCGTAGCATCATGTATATCCATGATGATTCGGTCATTGATCAAGTGAATTTGTTTGCTCATGCTTCAGAATTGACAATGCAAATTAACAACGGTGTCGAAGGTTTGAAAGCTATCGGTACTGTGGGTAATTTTGCTATGAATATTGGTGATTTTGAAGTTAGCGGCGAAGGTGAATTTTTCTTTAGCACAGTAGAGGCTATTATTGCAGTACGTAATAATGCTGATGTTGGCTGGAATATCATTAGTGCGAGGAAGAATGAGGGTTTTGTTTTAGATTTACCTTTGTTGGGTTTGGGCGATGGTAAACCTGAAGTTGAAAAAGATGAGCCAATCATGCTGCCGTTGGAAACTAACGGTGCTGAGAATGAAGATGGCTATACTTTGTCTTTTACTAATTTTAGTTATCTGCCTGATGAGGCTATGCCCACAGTTTAGGAGTTATTTGAATATGTCATTTCGCAAAGCACTCGGTACTGATAAGCAAAAAGAAAACGAAGGGGTTTGGTATACGGTATACAAAAGTGAGGACGACAAAGAGGTAAGGTTTCTTATTAAAAGCACTGGTACTGCCAATGTGAAATATCTGAGAGAAATTCAGAGATTAATGAAACCTTATCGTAAGATGGGTAATAATTTGCCAGCTACTTTGAGCTTGAAGATTAACCGCGATGCTTATGCGAATACTTGTATCCTTAATTGGGAAAATGTACCTAATGAGGATGAAACAGAAAACCTTGAATTCAGTGTAGAAAATGCCCGTCTATTGCTGGAACAAATGCCAAATGTTTATGAGATTTTGGCAGAAGCATCAAATGACATTACGTTATTCAATGATGCTAATGTTGAGGACGATGCAAAAAACTCGCAGAATTTCTCATCAGTGAAGATAGCTTAAGCGGTCAAAAGAGTGAGAATATAATAAGGCAATGTATTAATAATAGATTGCCTATACCTGATAAATTCAAAGATGCACCTGAATTGGAATTAGGTTTAGAGTTTGTTTTCAGAGTTTATCAGGATTTGACTTTTGACCGCCCAACTGGATTTTCTACAGGTTATATTCCGTACACTGTTATTTACGATTACCTTGATAGAGCTGGAATACAGGGGCAAGAAGCGTACGAAATATTCCTGACAATTCGCCATGCCGATATCGAATATGTAGAGTATTTGAATAAGAAGGCAGAAAAACAAGCTAAGCAAAAACAGAACGGTAGTAGTAATGCCAGACCTCGCAGACCTCGCAAACTTCGCAAGGCGATTAAGCGGTAAAATAATACCGGAGGAAATTGCTAAGCTTAAAAACGAAGTAGCTCTACACATTCATGAAGTTGTAGTAACTAATACCCCGGTTGATACAACAGAGGCTTTGTCCAACTGGGTAGTGAATGTGGGTAGTGCTTTTACGACACATTTGGAACCAGCAGTAAAAGGCAAAGGTGGTAGTACAACTGCAGCTAGTATTGCTATAACTTTAGCATCTGCTAGAACTATATTGGCAGTACCTATTCCAAATGTGCCAATTTACGTTAGTAACTCAGCACCTTATATAGAATCATTGAATAACGGTACTATTAGTACTCAAAATTCTGGCTTTGTTGAAAGGGCCTTGTCATCAGCAGACACTGTTGTGCAGTCATATAAATTCGATCGTTTTTAGGAATGAGTAAGTGGCTGACCAACGCTATGATATTATTGTTAGAGATCGTATTTCTAACAGTATCAATACAAAGTTGCAACGGATGGCGGCTAATGCTGACAGGGCTCATGCTGCTATTCAGCGTCTCAATACTGGATTTGCTCAAGGTCGTGGAAATGTTGCGGCCTATGCGGCTTCAGCCAACACAGCAGCAGTCGCGAGCAATCGCTTAGCTCGCAATCAGACACGGGCAGGGGCTGCCGCTGCTCGATCCTCTCGCGGTTTTCTGACGATCACCCGATCTCTTGGCCAACTCGCCACAATCGCGGCTGGCATCGGGGCTGCTCGCGGAATTGTCGGAGCTCTCGATGCGTTCCAGAATCTCGAAAATCGTCTTGTAAATGTTACAAGAAACGGTAGTACTGTACCGATTCTATTAAGCCAGATACAAGCCACAGCTAATAGAGCTAGGGCACCAATCACAGATACGGCCAGAGCATTTCAAAGATTTGATATTGCTATGGAGAATCTTGGGGCATCTCAGCAAGAGACTGCTAGACTTACTGAAACGGTCAGTAAGCTATTGCGATTGCAAGGTTCTGATACTAATGAAACAAGATCAGCGTTATTGCAATTATCGCAAGCCTTTAATAAGGGCAAATTAGACGGCGATGAATTTCGTACAGTTATGGAATTGATGCCACGGGCAATGTTAGCTGTGCAAAATACTCTTGGTATTACAAGAGCAGAGTTATTTAAGTTTGCTGAAGAAGGTAGGATTACAACAGATGTTCTTAGGACTGCGTTTGGTCAAATTGCAGGTGAGACCGATAGAGCATTTGCTAACATGCGTGTTACTGTGGGGCAAGCACTAACCGTATTATCAAATAATCTTATCATCTATCTAGGCAATCTTGATCGAAGTATAGGTCTTACTAGAGGTGTAGCTGCAGTTACTTTGACTTTAGCTAATAACCTTGATCAAGTAGCTAGATCGGCACAAGCTGTAGCTGCAGCAATGGCAGTAGCATTTGCACCTGGTATTGTTACTAGATTTGCAGGTGCAATAGCTAGAATAGCAGCATTTCTTAGTCCTATTCGTGTAGCAATTCTTGCCGTAGTATCTGCTATTGTGTTTTTCAGGGAAGAAATAGGCAGTATTGAAGTTGGAGGTAGGCAATTACGCGATGTATTTGTAGGTACTTTTAATTTCATAGCACAAGGTATTACAAATGCTGTATCTGGCTTGCGTGATTTCTTTTCAGTACTAAGTAGCGGTGTTTCTGTTCAAGGTGTTATACAAGAAGCATTAGGACCGTTACGATTCTTTGTGCCAATAATAAACAACATGATTAATGCTTGGAGAGCATTATTTAATGTGGTACAATTTGTATTTCAAAACATTCATACTGTAGTACAAGATGCCGCGTTATTCATACCACGCATATTGCTAGAAACATTTGATACTGTATTCAACGGTATCAATGAAAGAATGTTTCAATTTTTGCGTGCGGTAGCCAATCAAATAGCTACGCAGTTGGAACGTATCCCAGCAATTGGGCAAGAGATTGCTAACGGTATCAGAAACATATTTAACTTTGAGCCACCTAGAATTGATTTTTCAGGTTTAATTGCCGATAGCAATAATAGTGCAAGACAAATTCAGCAAGTTTGGTTGGAAGCATTTAGTTTTGATTTTGTTGGTGTTGGATTACAAAGGCTTGGTGGATTAGTTACGTCTGCATTGCAACCGTTAGAACAATCTATTAGACAAGCACAGCAAACTAGATTGCAGAATGAAATAGCAACTAACAATGCTATTATCAATGTTACACGTCAAGCTGTGCAAATTCAAATAGCATCATTCCAAGCATTGATTAGCGTGATACCTGGTATAGGTAGTCAGCTATCATCTGGTTTTTCTACCATAATGGAAAATCTTGTTGCCATTGTACAGAATGCTGTAGCTAGAATGATAGCAGCATTGCAGTCTGTGGCTAGTGCTGCTGGTCAAGTTGGTGCCGTTGTAAGTAGTGCGGCAGGTGCTATCGGCAGAAGCCTAGCCGGGGCAGTAGGTGGTGTTGGAGGTGCTTTGGGTGGAGCATTAGGCGGAGGCGTAGGTCTTAACTTATCAACACCTAGTTTAGGTGGAGGTGATCCGTTAGGTTTACCTAGCACTGAATTCTTAGGACCGAGTAGCACAGGATTAAATACAGTAACAAGTCAAGTTGGAGCATTAAATAATGAGATATCCAAAACAGCCCCGTTGCTTAATAATGCCTCGACTGCTGCAGGTAATTTTCATAATGTGGGTAGCAATGCTGCTACTGGAGTTGGCAATGCTTTCCAGCGTCAAGGTAATGTATTACAGCAAGCTTTTGGTAGTGTATTCGGTAACCTTACCAATGCTATTGTTGACTTTGCCAAAACGGGTGAATTCAAGTTTGAAGAACTCATAACATCAATTCTAGAGGATTTGTTAAGACTATTTCTTAATCAATTGTTTCAACAATTCCTTGGTGTATTCGGAGGTGGGGTAGGTGGATTTGGTGGAGGTATTGGCGGTTTTGGTGGTTTTGGCGGTGGTGGTTTGCTTGGTGGTTTGTTTGGTGGTTTTGGTTTGTTCCAAAGAGGTGGGTTTACAGGTAATACCAGTAAAGATAGATTGGCAGGTTTGGTGCATGGTCAAGAATTTGTTGTGAGATCAGCAGCAACAAGAGGCAATAGACCTGCATTAGAACATTTGAATCGTACTGGGGAGTTACCAGTTATACCTATGCCTGTAAGAGGTGGCGACGGAGCACAAATGAATGTGGTTGTTGAAAATCACAGCAATGCCACCATAACAGCACAGCAACTAGGGCCTAATGATGTTAGGATCATAGCAAGACAAGAAGCTATTGAAGCTGCTAATACTGTAGCTCCGCAAGTTGTAGCAAGAGATTTAGGTGATCCTAATAGTAACGTTAGTAAATCAATGTTACGAAATACATCTGCCCGTAGACGTAGGTCATAATGGCTACATTATTACTAAGACCAGATCAAGATACGTATACCGTCGAAGAAGGCGAAGACGTAATACGTAATGAACTTGACGGTGGTGTTGGTAGATATCGTCTAGACAAAGCAGGAGCATCAAAAACTGTTACAGTTCAATGGTCATTAAATAAGCCAACTCAATATAATTATCTAAGGGCTTTCTTTAATGGCAGGGTTGCAAAAGGCGGCGAACCATTTGAGACAGATTTGATTGTTGATGATTCAGATTTGCAACCATATACGTGCTATTTCCATCCGAATACTTTTAAACTAGTTCAGCAACAAGGCTTAAGCTATGTATGTCAAGCTAGATTAGAAGTAAGGCCATTACAAAAGACGCAAGAGGATTATGATTTGACTCTTTACCTTTATGAGATGTATGGTGATAACTATATTGCTATAGTCGAAGAAATGCAAAACTTGCTTGAACCAATTGTAAATACACAATTAGATAACGTAATTGACTTACCATGAAAATAGCCGTTAAAACTCGCAATGCCGCTGCCGATGCTGTTGGACCACTGTTAGATAATGGTGTTATCAGATTTTTTGATGGCGTGCAACCAGCAGACCCAGACGTTGCTATAACAACACAAGTGCAATTGGCTGAATTGGGTTTAGGTAATCCAGCATTGCAAAATGCTGTCAATGGTCAAAAGACATTCAATGCTATCACTGCCGATAGTAGTGCTGATGCAACTGGTACTGCCACGTGGGCACGTTTCTATATGCAAGGTGCTACCGATCCAGCAGATAGTGTATTAGATATGACAGTTACTGCTATTGGTAATGGCGGTGATATAGAGATGGATAATATCAACTTCATTGCAGGTGGTAACATTTCTATATCTAGCTTAGTCTTGAATATGCCAATAGGTTAAGATGCCCACAGGTTCAGGTAGTGCCAGTTTTGTTACGTTCACGGGTGGTGGCACGGCTACTACCGGGGGTGATTCTAGTGGTAATGTTGTCAACTTGCCAGCAATGGAAGCTGCGGGCATTGGCATCAACCGCGACAACATTGTCATTACCGGTGTTGATGACTTTAGTGAATATACGCGATTTTTTCTTACATCAACTTCTAGTATCATTGAATATGATTTAGTTGAGATAAGCCATCCGAACTTTAGTCAAGTATATCGAGTTGTGCGTAATAACTCTGATGGTTTGACAGTTACTCTTGAGACGGGACAACCAGCTTTCTTTGACTATTACCCGTTAGCATTAGAAGGTAGTTCATTAAAAAATGATCTTGATTACATCGTCAAAATCAAGTTAGGCGACTTAGGTCAAATACTTCCAAAGGAAATGGACAACGTTAGGAATGCTCCAAGTGGATTTAAAACTAAGCCCACAGTTATCATACGTAGCTATAGATCAGATGATCTTACTAAGCCTATGTTCGGGCCGTTGGTTTTGGAAGTAGTTGAATTCAATTTCAATAAAGATGGGGCTGAGTTTGAAGCTAAAGCACCTGCGTTAAATATCAATCGTACTGGTGAGATATATGACTTTGAACGATTTCCAATGCTTAGAGGATTCGTATAAGAGTATTGATCCGTTTCTTAATCGTGTACCAAAACCAGATTACAATTGTTCTGATTTTGCGGCTGAAGTTTGGGAATATCTTACTGGTAAGGACGTAACCAGGTTAGTTAAAAACTGGTCAATTGAAAGTCGATCAAGATTGCGGCAATTGGATGAGCCGAGTGATCCATGCCTAATCATAATGTATCAAGCAAGGATCACACCACATGTGGGTATTTATATTCGCGGTCGTGTACTTCATTTGTCTGATTACGGCGTTGAGTATGTTTCGTTACAGCTCGCCGTCAGAGGATTTAGAAACTGGAGATTCTACAAACCAAAATGATGAGTATATCTAATTTAACAATTCATATGACTAATGGATTAACATATGATTATCACGGTGCTCCTGCAGATGTCGAAAGACATTTTTATACATGGGTTGAATGGAGAAATAGTCTCGAATCAGATAGAGAATCTGTTTTAATATTTGATAAATTATTTGTCAATGTATATAGACAACCTTTAAAAGTTGCAATTAGTCCTGAAGATATAATTACAATGTCAATTTGTGATGAATAGTACTGTAATATTTTGCGAAAATGCTGCTGATATTAGTAGTTGGCATACTGTAGAAAATGTACAGTATCCTGCAGTAGCAATACGCGATTATTACGGTGATACGTTACCTGACGGTGTAAAGATTTATCACAATGACATTAGTGATGAAGCAGATGTAACTCCGCACAATCAAGATACAGTCAGAAGACTGTTTGAATTGACAGGTACATTCTATGTTACCATGTCTCCGCAATTTTTTCTGGGTGGTATTCTTGGTACAATTATCAAGATTATTATTACTGGTGTGCTTTTATTCTTACTAGCACCTAAGCCACCTAAGCCACGTAATACTCGTGCTACTAGTCCCAATAACGATTTGTCAGAACGTACAAATGAAGCAAGACCGAATGAGCGAATACCTGGTAATTATGGTACTTTGGTATCCACTCCTGATTTGCTTAAAGTTCCCTTACGTTATTACGAGAATCATAATGAAGTTGAGTTATCATATATGTGCATTGGACGGGGCGAATATCGTATCGATCCCAATAAGGTAAAAGATGACACAACTCTAATTAGCGATATTGCGGGTTCATCAGTAGAGATATATAAACCATTTACGTCGCCATTATCTGGTGATGAGCCGCAACTTAGTATCGGTGAACCTATTGATGATGTATTGCGTTCACCAAAGCGTAGCAATTCAGTTACTGGGCAAGTACTTAGAGCTCCTAATGAGAATGAGGTTAATGGTAGTAATAACATTGTATTTGTATATCCTGATTCAATCGAAGTCTTAGAGAATACTGATGTAGACTTTACAGACTTCTTTCAAAAAGATGATGTTATTACTGTCACTAAAGCTACTTTCAATGGACCGAGTATCAATGATGGTACGTTTGGTGGCGGTACTCAAGTTAATGTAAACTTGAACGGTGATTATGTTGTACTTGGTGTTAATCCAAATCAGATAGCTTTAGTCAACCCAATAACTGTTAATCCAGATTGGGATAAGCTATCTGAATTTACAGATGGGGCAAGTGATCCAACAAGTGCAAACATTACAACCGATAGTCCTAAATGGGTTGGTCCATTTACATTAGATCGAAGTGACATTACAGCCAGTTATTCTAATGTTAGGGCAGTACAGGGATTATTTAAAGACAATGGGGAAAAACAGATAAAACTCAATGTTGATATTGAGTTTGAATATACGCCAGTTGATGCTGACGGTAATGCTATAGGACCAATACAGATAGAAACTGTAAAGATATTTGGTTCTAATAAGTTGAAGAGTGAGCGGGCAGCTACCATCAAAAGTACGTTCAACCAAGCTGGTAGGCATCAAGTTAGGGCAAGACGTCTTACTAATACCGATTTAAGCTTTGAAGGTACAGTAGTAGATGAAATCAAATGGTCTGATTTGTATTCTTTGACTGCTGTAAATAAAACTCATTTTGGTGATGTTAGTACAGCATATACTAAAACCATTGCTAATGCAGGTGCATTATCAATTAAAGAGCGTAAATTCAATCTTGAAATAACACGGCTAGTACCATCACGAGGTACGGGAGCTTTGATTGCTAGTGATAATGTAAGTGATATCTTTGTCGCGTTATGCCTCGATCCTAAGATAGGTAACAGAACTATCGATGAGGTGGACATTGATAATATCTATTCAACTGTTGATGATGTCAGAGGCTACTTTGGTATCAATAAAGCTATTGAATTTTCACATACGTTTGATGATAAAAACGCATCATTTGAAGAGATCATAACATCTGTAGCTGATACCATGTTCTGCAGTGTGTATAGACTTGGTAATAAAATCAAAGTACATTTTGAAAAACCAGTCATTGATAGTACGCTTTTATTTTGCCATAGGAATATGCTACCGCGAAGCGAAAGACGTACCGTACGTTTGGGTAATTTGGATGAAAAAGACGGAGTTGAAATAGAATATACTGATCCAGAAGATGAAACAAAGGTTAAATACTATGTACCTGAAGATCGTTCAGCATTAAATCCTGAAACTGTAGAGTTTATAGGTATTAGATCAAAAATACTTGCTAGATTCCATGCCTATCGACTGTACAACAAGATACTGTATCAGAATATGGGCGTAGAATTTGATGCTACTGCTGAGGCTAGTATTTTGACAATCAACGAGCGAGTACTGATTGCTGATACAACACGTGAGGAAACCATAGCAGGACATATCGAATCTGCAAATGGTTTGATTTTGAATTTATCGCGAGAGGTATCGTTAGATTCAACAGTTGTTTATTCGATATTCTTGCAGTTATCAGATGGTAGCGTTGAATCAATACCAGTTACGCAAGTCGATGCTTTTAATGTAGCATTATCAAGACCGCCTACTTTGAGTTTAATTACTGATGATAATAGTTACGTTAAAACTGCATTTGAAATTGTACCTGACAATAGTTCAAGCTTTAGAGCTTTTTTAATATCTGAGCGTAGTCGAAAAGAGAATAGAACTTACGGCATTCAAGCGTTTAATTACGATGATAAGTACTATTCGAACGATAAAGACTTCATTAATGGTATAGTGGACGAAGAAGGGGAACTAGTCTAATGGTTAATCCAACACCTGAAACACTGATGAATTTACAAACTGATATTACCAGTTTTGAACAATTCATTAACGGTGCACCTGGTAATAAGGTTACTACTAGGTTAGGGGCTGAATATGATGATTTGCCCACATTCTTTGCACGGTTGGGTTACGAGCCGCCAGTAGCCTATGCAGCGGGGTTATCCATTGTTAGGGCTACTCAGACTGTTGATGAAAGTGGAGCACGGTATGCACCAAAACCTAGTTCATTACCAATTGATCCTACGCCAGCAGCATTTAATGGGTCTGATTGGTATTTAGTACAAGACCCGGCGAGACGTACGCTACTGAGTTTGTACGATGATTTTCAAGATGCTGTTGCTAATGTGGGCATGTACGGTGAGATAAGAATTGACGCAAATGAAGTATTACCAGCAGCTACTATTACTGTACCACAAGGTGTCAAGCTTATTGCTGAGGGTGGTATTCTTACATTACAAGCTGGTACTACTTTAAATATCAATGGGCAGATTGATGCCATAGAGCAATTTCTAGATGCTACTGTAGGTACTGTCAATATTCGTAACGAGAACATTGACATTAGGTGGTTTGGTGCTGTTGTTGGTCAGAATAGTGCTGCGGCTATTCAAGCTGCTGCTAATGCTGCAAGTAGTGACAAACAAGCTGTCATTATACCAGAAGATAATAATGGTTTTCTTGTCGAAGCTGAAATTCAATTACAAAACAAAACGCATTTTCGCGGCAATCATCCTGAGAATTGCGTTCTCAAAGCATCGGCTACATTAGCTCGTATGTTCTTTTTGAATGCTGCCAACAGAATACAAATTCGTGGTATTAAGTTCGATGGTAATGGACAACAGGTTACAGATTTAATTGATAATCGTGGTAGTAACAATGTCATTGAAAACTGTATTTTCACAAATGCTAGTGCAGGTTTGGGTAATGTCAAAGCAGGTGCTACTACAGGCATTACTGTTAACGCCATCAATTACAATCTTGAGGGGACAACAATAAGAGACAATGTATTTGAGGATATTGGATCGGGCATACGTTTGGTTAATGGTCCGTGGAATGTTACCATTCTTAATAACTTGATTCATAAGTATGGTGTACGTGGTATTTTTAGCAACGGTGCTAATCGACGTACAAAAAATCTTGTTATTAACGGTAATCGTTTTAAGGAACCATTGGCAGGCGGTGTACAATCGAAGCAACCTATTGCAGTTCAAGCTAGTGATTTTGGAAATGACAACGTTACTTGTATTAACAACAAGATCATTGGCGAGAATCTTCCTTATCGTAACCCTCTGAGTACTGCCGGTACTGATCCTGCTAATTTCCCTGCAGCCAGCGAAAGACAGTATGTAGACTTCACTGTAGCCGGTACGGTAAATGGTCAAGCGGTCAACGCGGGTGAGCATTGGGTAGCCTTACGCGATACTACAGGTGGTATTGCTGCAGACTGGGAACTAGCTACAGCATCTATTCCCGATGCCATTTCATTTCATGATGTAGACGGTTTGCTAGTTGAAAACAATTATGTATTTGGGGGTGGTGAAATTGGAATTAATGCCAGCATCAATTGCAAGAATGTTTTAATTTCAAATAACTTCCTCTATTCTTGTGATACATTTGGAGTGAATGTGGGCAACACTACGTCGTTATGTGAAAACATAATGATATCTGACAATATGATCTATGATTGTTCTCGCGATCAAGCTGAAGATCATACCAATATTGCTGGTATCGGTGTACAGTTTTCAAATGATGTTATTGTTACTGACAATAAGATTGTTTCAACTAGAACCGGTAATCAGCAGATGCCTTACGCATTGTTCTTTAATACCGTAACAAATGCTGATGAACAAGACAATTATTCTGAAGGTTGGGCCACGTTACGTATTTTAGAACAAGGTGCTGTTGTTTGGAATACGGAACAAGCAATCGATCTAACGCCAGCTAATTTGATATGGCAAGCTAATAAAGATGCTGAGATCGTATTAACTGATGCCAGCAAAAAGCTATTAGTGCCAGAAGGATTAAGACCTGGTTTAAAGCCTATCATAAAAATACTCGGTGGTCATGCTATCGACGTATCTGATTTTACTGTCAGAAAAGGCATTTATGATCATAATGTAAATTCTGCCACTTTGAATCAAGCCAAGATATTTACTGATAGTACTGGTACTGCATACCTCGAATGGGAAAATGGTGTTGTCACTATGGACAATGTCACAAGACCATCTGCAGTAGGAATCAATAACGGTGAATTCTTTTTCAATAGCGATGATGAAGAATTCAATGTAGCTTACAATGGCCAATGGTATCATATGGATGCAGGAGTGACATAATATGCCTAGCGTTTTGAGACAAGGTACACCGGTACAGTTAAACGGTTTAACTAGTTTAACTGATGCTGCTAACAGGGTAGTGGCTTATGAGATTTGGGTTACTGCTCCTGCTAGTGGTTTAACGATGGGCGGAGTAGATGGTGCTGTTATTCCGGGCGGTGCCACTATGTTTTTAACCAGTACTAAAAACGATGGTAATAGGCCAGTAGAACTTTGGTCTGATTACCTATTCTTTCAGGGTACTGATACCGAAACAATAAATTGGTCTTACATGAGTAACGAACCACAAAGAACATAAGGATTAAAACATGTCAGGCATTATCGGTGGCGGTGGTGGCGGTGGAGGTACAGTTGATACTGTTGCTAGAACTACTGCCAGCCAAGCGTTAACATTAGCTCAGTCTGATACAGCACAAGATGCTGAAGTCATAACAGAAGACGATACAGTATTTGCTGTCGGTCGAGACTGGGTAGCTGTAGGTGGTGATAGAACTGTACCAGCGTCACCCACAGTTGCTAGTATGGAAGCTGCAGGGTTTGAACAACAAGCCGGTGCTGCCGTAACGCAAGTGTTTTGGGATGATGCTACTAATGATCCTGACAATTTCGATACGACTGGCAAAGATGGTAACATAGTATGGGTATATAATAGCCCAGATCAAGACAATTGGCCAAATGGCTTTTACGATGTAACAACAGGTGCATTAGTAGAAGCTGATAGAACAAAGTACGGCTTAGATGATTATATCCCAGCAGGACCAGACGGGAATCCGCCAGTACTTGAAGCTAACTTTACGCTTGGTGGTACTGTTGGGACTCCTATCAATAGAACCATTAGTAACACTGGTGAAGCAGTTACATCTTGGGCTATTACAAACGAAGCTGCGTTAACTGCTGCCGGTTTGTCATTTGCTAACGGTATTATTTCTGGTACGCCAACTGGTGTCATTTCGAGTACCCACACTATTACCGCTACGGACGATGACACCGAGCAGGATACTGTTGATGTTACATTTAATGTACAACAGCCTATCGCATTGCAGCAAACGTTATGGATGGAACCACAAGCAGCTACGTTAGGCTTTGAAGCTGTGCAGAGTGCTGATGCTGAATCATTTGTGCATGGTACTATCGGATTTGTAAATGCACCTGATGGTAAAACTGCCGTGAATTTTGATGGTGCTAGCGGTTTGAATATGACCGCTGCAGATAATCAAAATCCGGTTACTATTGTCGATGGTCCGTTTACCATGGTATTTGCCTTTCGGTTGGATGCCACAGCAGGTACTAATAACTTAGCATTTAGCAACGGCATCACTGCTGGTAACGGTATCGGTTTCAATATTCAAAACGATGGTAACTTTATCATTTATGTGAATGATGGCGGCGGTTTACAAATTTTATCATTTACTGGTCTGGGAGCTAATCGTTATGACGATGATTGGAATATCGCTGTAATTCAATTTGATGGTACTAGCACATGGAGTGTACGCGTCAATAACATGATGCAAAGTACTCAAACGCATGCTGTTACGCTACCGATTACACCTGCTCACAATGGTCATGCCAACGGCGATTTTGTAATTGGCAATGGTTTGATGGGTACTAGTAACCTGCTAAACTTCAACGGTGATTTGCGAGTAGCAGCATTTGATAAATTGTGTAGCGATGAAGAAATTGAGGCGTTGCTTAATTTCCGTCGTGGTCTCACGTATGCTCAATCAAATGCATTGCAGCCAGTTGACTTTGTCATGTATCCAGAAGTATTGATGCCAACTGAAACATCAGTACAACTCAACTTTAAATCGAGCGAGCCTATTATCTATGAAGTTTGCACTTTGCAAGCTGATGGGCTTACACCTGATACCATTGTCTATACATCACCAACCATTACACCAAATGGCAACGGACAATGCTTTGCTAATGTAACTGGTCTTGTTGCAGATACCACCTACTTGGTCAAAGCTAAGAATGTGGGCAACGTGTATTCGCGATTCTTGCAAGAATTTAAGACAATGCCAAGTACCATTGATATGGTTATTGGTAATATCCAATGTCTGCACATGGGCGATAGTGCTTTTGTTACCACTGGTGCTATGGGTATGCGTTGGTTCTACGCACCATGGAACGAATCAAATAATAATGTGCGATTCTTCTTGCGTAACGGCGACTTCCGTTACGGTGATAAGGATGATTGGACGGGTTCAACATACGCTGATGACCTGCATACAACGTTACAAGACTTCCGAGATGCTGACAATGATTTTAATATTGCTGCGTTTAGAGCATTTAATTCACGTGCACCTGGTGTACCTGAATTAGCTGCGGACCATAGTATTGTTAATAACGATGAAGATTCATCGTCACCGGTATTGGCATTTGGGCAACAGTTCTTTAGAGAACGTTACCCGGGTGCACCATATATAGTTGCTGATGCTGTTTACTTTGATTGGAAACCAAACTCTGCACCATTGCGGTTTGTGTTTACTGATACCATAAGCGAATATGTTATCGGTACACCGGCAGGTAGTGGTACTATGATGTCTGTAGCTCAGATGAATTGGTTGAAAGGTATAATTACCGCTGCCAAAACTAATCAAGAGTTTTTAATCATCTGTACTGATAAAGCTCTTGTGTGGCGTGATGAACCCACATTGCTTGCTCACAATTGGAGTGATACAACAGCACAGCGTACAGAGTTGGCTAATCATATCACTGCTCAAAGCATGCAAGATTCAGTTGTGTTTATGGAAGGTGATATGC
>JAODFW021030344.1:0-17158 GCA_027575235.2 Palythoa mutuki | reverse complement strand
CTTCTTCTTCTTCTTCTTCTTCTTCTTCTTCTTCTTCTTCTTCTTCTTCTTCTTCTTCTTCTTCTTCTTCTTTTTCAAACGAGTTTAACCATCTTGTCTATCACGGGCCAATTGTCGCTGGGTCTGAAACACAGACAAACTTGAAATTTTGTTTGATGAATCCGCCATCCTATCATCCCATCCTCATCGCCAGTATTGTATCTCTCTAAGTGTACCTAGATTAAGCTCGACTAATTCCCCGAATTTAATCACATCCAAAATGATGGTTAAATCTTAAAGTAACACTAACTCTCTTGTTTCTCACGTGCTTCACGTGTCTTGTCCTAGTCCTACTCGGACACAACACATTTTGCAACAAGACATGTAAAGATCGCATTACACTCAGTGGTCGAGCGACCCGTAATTCATAAAAATTAAACATCCCACTCTGTAAATCAGCAACCGGCCAGAGGTCTTTTTATTATCGTATTTGGAACGCTATTAGCCCTACATTAAAATTAAGTCAATGTGTAAGTAGTTTTAAACGCAATCTTAAATTAGACCTTTTAAAATAGTTTTTGTCTTATATTAATACATAATACAGTGTTTTAGAGTCTATTTTAGTCTTTTTACTTATTATTGTTACTTCTCTTAATTTCATTGTCACTAAAAAGCCTCCATGGGGAGTTGTCAATAAAGTATTGTATTGTATCGCTGTGACCAGTCGCCGTGTTTAAAACGCTTTCAAGGAAAACGGAGTACACTTCCAGACACGTATACAATATTTTAAACAAACGTTTACTTGATTAATTATTTCATTTTGTCATAATCACCGTTAAGTTATTTTAGATCTTCATACTGATTTGTTTCTAACACGTTTATATCGCTAATTTTCTTTTGTGTGCAATATTTAGATTTACGTGGGCGTTAGTACACATTTTATCTAATTAGAAACAAGAGGAAACAAAGTAGCCTTACTCGTGCCGGTTCTTAAGGCATTGTATTTATATACATTTACCTTTAAGATTTACTTTCACTTTTTTCAGACACCGTATCCCTTAGATGTTAAGTTTGCAACTTTTGACCTCTCTCTCCAGTTGAGTGAGCAAAATGCCCAGCCAAAGGGACTGGTCACAATTTAGCTGGGGGAAGGTGTACTTCAAATTTTTAAGGAATGGCACAAACAATCATACCTACCCCTTGCCCATGACGGTAAAAATGCTCCCCCCCATCCCCTCTCTTCGTCAAAGGCCTACAAAACCTAATGCAAAACTAGAAACTACTGTAATCTGCATTACTAATCCAAAATAGTAATTTATACACCTTCAAAAATTTCATCCAGATGATTTGAGCCTTAAAGCGATAGTAGAGCAAAAACCATACATTGCTTTTGCCTTTCAACAACACTTGTTATACTCATAGTCATACAACAAAAGGGACCATCAAGAAACACCTATCTTTTCATCATGATGACGAAGATGAGGGAACAGAGAGCTTTAATGCCAGAATATAAAACAGTATAAATAGTGAGGATGTGTCAACAGATGATAACGATGATGACAGTTGAAGCAAACCCCTTGTTTTAAGACACTTTATTCATCTAAACGATGAAGAATCACACAAAAAAGCAACATAACGAATCGAAATATGAAATACAATGGAAATATAAAATAAACAAAGCTGAAAGGGTAAGCAAACTTACAACAAGTCCCTTCTAGGCGGGTGATAAATGTAAGTGTTCGCTCTGTTCAATTGCTTACTCTAAACAGTATGGCCGACCGTCCACTGACTGGTCAGCGGTCCTCTCTCAATGAGTCTATAGCAAAATAGGATCAGCAGCAAACTCCGCAACAGTGAAGATATTGCTGGATTTAAGGAGAACTGAAATTATTTTTATGTATGAAATAATCAAATTGTTGTTGTATTCAATTTCTTTATGAAAAACTCGTAGATTTCGTGGTCATAATTGGTTTATGTTAGTTATTAAATACACTTTTTTGTGAAAGACACTGCTCTTAAATATCATCATCATCATCGGATCCTTTTAATGCCTAGGTGGCACATAGGGCCATCACAAGCTTCTTCCACTCTTTCCTGTCTGCCGCTTTGATCCGCTCCTCGTCCCATGACCTCCACCCCATCTTGTTTCTCTCTTGCTCTACCGTCCGTCTCCATGTGGTCTTTGGCCTCCCTCGCTTTCTTCGTCCTTCTGGTGCCCAAGTCATTGCAATGCTGCAATTACTCTCCCGATCTTGCCTCAAAACGTGACCAATCATCTTCCATCTCCGTTTTTTTTAACTTCTCTGCTCAATGGTTCCATTTTTGCCTCTTCATTGCTGTTATGGTCCTGCCAATTAATCTTCAGAATTCTTCTCAAACATTTATGGTGGAAAGTATCTATTACCTTATCATCTCCCTTGTTCATCTTCCAGGTCTCAGAACCGTACAACAAAACCGATAGTACTAACGCTTTGTATAGTTTTAACTTTGTCCTTTTTGTGATTTCCCTCGATTTCCATATTCTTGACAGTTTTGTGTACGCACCTCTTGCCTTAGATAGCCTGTTTCTGAGGTCTTTCATCCCGCCACCTTCTTTACAAACTTTTGCTCCTAAGTATGTAAATTCATTGTGGAGATTTGGAAAGGAAATGGCGAGGATGACTGGTAGTGGTAGGAAGCCGTACGGCTTTTTAAGATAATCAGTCCTCCTCTTTTATAGTGGTTTTATGCTAAACTGCGAGAAAAATAAAAATAAATGTGATAAGATGACAATGAATAAATATATATGCTTCATGTTTAAAAAGAATTGAAGCCCACCTTATCTTAAATAAACAATTAAACTCTGTCCGTGCCTAACTATTTGTATGGTAAACCTTTTTCACGTTTTTACATTTACATATTGCTCTGTGTATGTATGTATATATTTAGATTTCAGGCCTTAGTACTGATTTTTTACATAATAATGCCGTTGTGCAACTTGGAACGTCGTCGTCGTCTTTTAGTCTTTAAAAATGTACAGATTTTTATTTTAATCGCGTAACTTTATAATTAAATATATCAACAAGAACATAACTTCATTTTATGCTTCCAAAAACAAGACGATCAACTGATTCGGGACAGACCCTTGTGGCACAATCAGGCTGATAATAAAGCGAATTTAACAAACGTTAACAAAGAGTGATTTGAAATTATTCAGAACTACCATATATTATGGTAATTCAAACCAGCCTCAGTCCTGAGCGACAGACAAGAAATATAAAACGCTGAAAAAACATCAAATGTTACTACGCAGAACAAAATAAAACACACAGACGCGTAAAAGCGCAGTAAAACTGAATATATATAAAGATTATTTAACATTGGAAGTATTCATCTTTCTTTTGCGCTACTTTCAGTCTCAAAACATTGCTGTTTTAAGGTACTTGTAGCGATAAGACTGTTTTTCGTAAAGCGTAAGCGCTTAAATTTGCGGAAACTTGACCTGTTCAAGGCTGTTCTCCAATTACTTCCAAAGCAAAGTTCCTTATTGTTGGAACTTATCAGTACAAGCTCCGGCGAAGCAGGGAGGGGAGGGACTAACGGAGTACAACTTTGAAGTAAACCATTTTTGATAAAACAAAGTTAGTGTTGGCACAAAGTATTATTGACTCTAAAGAACTGTTTTATGTTTTAAGAATCAGATCTTTGTCTGTGATCATACTTTATGTATCATGCCTTTGCCATGCCGTATTCTCCGCATGCTACGCTTGGCATTTGCTGGAATTTTTTTTAGCGCTGCTCACGAGCTTGCATTCGTCACGGTTAAAAAACTATCAATCATTGCAAAAAATAAAACCTGGTGCACCAAAAATTATTGAAAATTATTCCCGGACTACGCAGAATTGGCATTTCAGAGAGTGCAGTTTGCCAAAATTTCTCAGAAGATTATACTCTTCTGCCTTTTGTCAGTGCAATAAAAAATTTACATCCGATAATCCAAGTTTAACCCTTTGAGTCTGCCCTTTGGATAAAAACGTTCATTTTCACCTGAGGCCGAGTTCTAAGCTTTTCTTGATTTCAGGGAAAATTTGAGCCCTGTCAGCCGTTGATGAGTCAAGAATAAAGTCAAAAAAAAAGTCGGAAAAAAAGTTGAGAATAAAGTTGAGGAAAAATCGAGAAAAAAGTTGAAATAAATGCCTAAAAAAAGTAAAAGATAGTTGAGGCGGAAAAAAGTTGAAAAAAGAAGATGAGAAAAAGTCAAAAAAATATGTGTAACCGTTAAAAAGTGAACGTGTCCCAAGAAAATAGAATTGAACGCGATCCAAAAACATTGAATGCGATCCAAAAAAATAGACAGTCGTTTTGAGGTCTCGTCCACAGGAATTCATATTTTTAAAGCCGCATATTTTCGAATCCGGGGTTAACTGTCCACACAAATCCGCAAGTACCCGGCGGTTTCAAAAAGATGCGATTTCGGTGAGCGGATTTACTGTATTCGTGTGGACAGAAGGCCGATTCGTATAAAAATATATACGGTTTCAAAAATATTCGGATTTGTGTGGACGAGGTGCGTGTCGTAAGTAGCTCAATATAGTTCCGTTGATCACGAGATCCACTCCAGTCCGATGTCCATTCCATGTTGTGAGTCCAAAGTTCATTTTATTGTTGGACTTTGTACCCGATGTACATCGCTTGGAGTCACTCACGTCTGAAGAGAGGTGTGTTGGAGGATTGACTGTTTCGACGGGTGGTTTGATCAACTGTGCTTTCACTTTGCTTTATTTTTCATTCATCTTAAAGTAAACAACAAAGCTTGAACCATGGCCGAAGCAAGACTCGCTGTCGCTTTCCAATTTCAAGTTACGGACGAAGGTATCCACTTTCATTTCGATAAAGATGCTCTTAAGTTTGTGTTCTGTGCCATGTTTCGTTCGGCGCGAAGAATAGTCAAACGAACACGTAATGCGATTCTCAAGCAGTCGTTCCCCGCTACGCCGGCATCGTGGCTCGTTCTCGTAGCAGCCATCAGTGCAGCAAGATATTCACAACATTCGACAACAGTTGGAGTTTTAGAGAAACTTGAAAGCGGCATTCCGGGGTAAGTATTCACATGTACATGTAAACATTAGTTTGTGATGAGTAGTCGATGAAAAATAAATACCAGGAATTCCTTGTTGTGTTTACAAAAACCATAAGCAATGGTGTTCAGATTCAACTGTTTTTCAAACTTTTATTTTACAGACTTTTAAAATACATAACATGAGTGAAATTTTGACTATTTAACTTTCTTACGAGAAGCCGTAAAAATTTGTTGTCATAAATTAAAAGAACCGTTTCGCTTGGCTGCAAGGCGATCATATTAAGTACTTAACATATCTACTTTTACATGCGTCGTGCTGGTTAAAATGAATTTAAAGCTATATAAATAAATTTACAATGAATTTTATAATTTGTTTGTTATATTTTTAACCACACTGGACACTGCCCACAAATTTTGATATAGCGTGCATTTTGCTTTAGTTTTGCGATATTATTTCTTGCTTGCAAGCTATAATTATTTAAAACAATAACATTCAAATTAATAGTGTGGCAATATATAGCTTGTTCCCATCAAAAGGGTGGGTAAATCCTTCGAACTTTGGACTCAAATTAAAATTCCCATGACCACAATTTTAAATGGATCTTATTTTCTTTTTTTGTAACTAAACAAGCGCGAAACGTTTTTGCTCGTGACAACCTCTGGTTCGCGGGTTGAAGGAATCATATCTCCTGCTGGTACGGTCGTATTGAGTGTTGAAATACAGATGCCAGGAACCGTAGCTCTTTAACTTTGTTTCTATGTCTATCTTCAAAGAAAGAAATGCAAGGTTTTATATCTTCTAAATTTATAAACTCTGTCTAGGACGTTTTATCAGTGTGAACCAGTCAGTGGTACAAATTGACACAAATTGATTTTTAAAAAAAAATAAATATGCGTTATTGAACAAGTGTGAGGTCAATTTGGCTGGATATTGGCAAAGTTCTTTTTTTGCGTATTATAGATTGAGACGAAGTCGAGGTCCATGAAAATGTAAAAAAAGAACGATAAAAAGGCCAATATCCAGTCATCTTGACCGAACAAGTACGTTCAATAAAGGATTTATTATATGGCCTAAGAATTTCACTTTACTAGTGTTTTCCGTAAGACAAAAATGCTTCAAAAATGCCTTCATATCACATTCCATTTTAATTTTTGTATTTGTCGGTTTTTGTTGAAGTATATATTTAGGAAACTCTTCCATGTTTTCTTTGTTTTGAATGACCTGTTCCCCTTTTCATGACTCCATTACCCAAAAGTCAATTTTTTTCTTGCGGCCTATCTTGCCTGCTCATGTAACCAATCAGAACACAGACATTGCTTTATCTTGTATTACAACAAGAGATTGTACTTTTTGTACCATCTGACGACTAAATTTTGCATAAATGAGTAGATGATAAAAATTTTTCAATCACTGTGTTTTATGTTATTGCGTGTGACATAAAACAGTGTGTACCAACCCACCCCCTCCCTCTGCGGTAGCTTGCACAAAATAATTTTAAAAAAATTCAAAATTAAAATAAGAACCACCCGTCCGACCATTAAAATTGGAAAAAAAAGAAGCTAAGCTTTTTTTTATTTGTTGTTATTTATTATGTTTTTGCAGGGCGCACAAGTTAGACCCCGCTGCTGTTATTGCTGTTGCTGTGCTGCTGTTTGCGACTTTGTTGTGGATGTTAATAGGACATCTGTTTCAATTTACTCTGCGGCAGTTGTTGAAGTACACTGGTTACCTGTATGAGCCAAGAGGGTATGAGATTTGACTATTAATATAGAACTGTACATCGGCATGGTTGGCACAGTGGTAAGATCTCTGCAGGGATAGAAATTATTATTTTTTACTAGACATGTGGACTAGTAATCACTTAGGTTTACTAGTCCTTCCCATTTTTTACTAGACAGATTGTTATCTCCCATAAGCTGAATGACTTTAGTGCTAATTTCTAATTTGACTAATTTCTTGTGGTTTCAGGCTGAACAAAATTTAGATTTGTATTAGGCCAGACAAAATTAATTTCCTGTTTTATGAACTTTTAGGCCAAAACATAAGACCAGAAGGGGGATAAAAATATTATAAAAATAAAAAGCTAACAAGACACTGGGTCATTACACTTTAAATTAATAAAATACAGTACCATAACCAACATAATTAATGATTATATTCATTAGTTTAAACATTTTACAACATACTTGATACACAGTTACATAAAAATGTAGAATGAAAACAAAAGGAACTGAATGGAAAGGAAAGGAAGAAAGATTAAAAGCAGGTGTAAGTGTTATAAAAGTGGAGGAATATTCCTCCCAGAATGAAAAAAAGTTCTTCATAAATAGTGTCATGTAAGCACTTTATAAAGGAAACTACACTAAAATCTTGGAAATCCTTCCTCGGATAAATATTTTTCCGGTTATTAAGCTGTTTTTAAAAACAATGCACTTTGTATTGAAGTATATCAAGCGGGATACTATGAGGGTTCCATTTTCAAGATGGCGTCTCGTTTTTTGGAAATAAATCTTTAGTCTATTACTGCCCAGATTTTGCTCTAAACATCTTAAAAAATCAACAAGGTTTAAGGCAAAATGCAATAAAGCATTGAAGTTGCTTGTTTGATGACTAGTTTTTAGGATTTAGTTGATGACATGAAAATTTAGACTCGCGTGAGGCACTAATACTTGGTTGATCTCCGGTGTAATAACCACAGCTGACGTCACAGGATGCACTACACAAAAAACTACGGAAAATAACCTAACCCTAACCTTAGCCCTAACCCTAACACTAGCCCTAACCCAAACCCTAACCCTAACCCTAGCCCTAACCCAAACCCTAACTTTAACCCTAGCCGTAAACCTAACCCTAGTCATAGCCTTAACCCTTGGTTATTACATCGGAGATCAACCTAACGTTTCGTGCTTTGTGATGTAGTTTTGATTGTACTAGATCAATAATTTTGGCTCAAAATAAAACATGTTTACTAAGAAAAAACTGATTAGGCAACTGCTTTAATCTTTAGTTTCTATTTTCAGATAAAAGACATTTTTAGACATTCAAAGAAGTAAGTTCGGTGGGTTGGTAAAACAGGAAATTAAATTGGTCCGGCCTAACGAAATAATATCACTTGGAATACTATCACAACATATATTGTTGCTGAGAATACTTTACAAGACATGTGGACTAGCTTGAACCCAAGTTTACTAGTCCACCAAAATTTTTACTAATGTGTGGACTAGTGGACTACCGTTAATTTCGAACCCTGCACTACTACTACTACTACTACCACCACCACCACCACTACTACTACTACTAATACTACTACTGCTACTACTACCACTACTACTACCACTACTACTACCACCACCACCACCACCACTACTATTACTACTAAAACTACTACTACCACTACTACTACTACTACTACTACTACTACTACTACTACTACTACTACTACTACTACCATTACTATTGTTACTACTACTACTACCACAACTACTACTACTACCACTACTCCTACCACCACCACTACTACTACTACTACTACTACTACTACTACTACTACTACTACTACTACTACTACCATTACTATTGTTAGTACTACTTCTACTACCGCAACTGCTAATGCTACTACTTTTTACTTTCTTCAACTGTATATGTTTTACCTCGTGTTGTTTCTTAAAAGAAACTTGACCTTTTTGAAGCACAAATTAATCAGTATGCCAGTAAAAATTAGAGTTGTAATCGTTACAACTAAGATTAAGTAGCTGAAGAGTTTTAAACAGTGGTCTCCTTTCTACTTTGCATAATGCTTTCACTTTCTCTGCAGATCTCTTCCACATCGTCCAAGTTATTGTTTTCCACAATAATATCATATTGTGAACAGTTGTCATCAGCATTTCTATGCGCATGCCTGAAACAGCATGTGTATTTGGAGTTTGGATCATTGTTGCCATGGTTACGTCGACTGAAATACCCCCGCCGAAAATACTGCGTCTGCGTGGACACGTCGCCATTTGTTATTTTCGAGTGTGATTTATCTTTACTGAAGCGGGTCTTGCACCAGACTGTGTGACAGCAAAAGACATATGACAGGTACTTGATATAACCACGCCTAAAATGTCTCGTCAAAGTGCCATACACAATAGGATTGACGCATGAGTGAATGTATAAAAGCATCGGAGCAAATTTAAAGAAAACATCGGCAGCAATCTTTTTGTCTTTATCAGTGCCAAAGTCCAACATCATCCACGCAATTTGTGCCGGTAGCAGACACACGGCAAATAGGATAACAATCGTAGCAAGGGTTTTTATGACCTGCATGTTTTCTCTCCTTCGCTCCGAGCACAAGTTTGCTGATCGACCACCTACATCACCATTCCCCGCCATAGGTCGAGTCAGGTCTAGGCCAATTTTTATATATGCAATAGCGATTACTGTTAGTGGTAGAATAAATTGTAACACAAACAGGGTAGCTGTATAGGAGCGTCGGAAATTTTGTGAGGGCCAGTCCTCTTTGCATCCCTGGGGTTTCACTACTTTTGGTTTAGTGACAATCATTAGCGGCGTAACATAGATTAGCGATATCAACCACACCACCCCTATCCATAGATAAATCTTTCTGTGTGTCATCTCGGGGTTAAACGGGTTTAGTATCACCCTGCACCTGTGAATAGCCATTGATGCCAGTGTGTAAATACAAACACATATTGTCCAGGTTTGCATGGCCCAAACGAAGCGACAATAGATCTCGTGATTGATGGCTGTCTCAAATGACATGACGAAGTTCGTTGGCAGACAGAGAAACAAGTACGAGAGGTCACTCACTGCAAGGTTGAATATAAACAAATCGTTGACTGTTCGTCTTTCCTTTCGACCGATAACGACGATCAAAACCAGTAGATTTCCAGTACATCCAATAGCAAAGGCAACAACGTAGAAAACTTGATTGACGTTAGTTTCTGCTGTATTATCATGTGACACCGCGTTTTGTGTCGGTGACGCGGTAGAATTGTTCATGGCCATGTGATTTGCTTGGTTCTCAAGGTACGAAGACTTAAAGAGGAGGCGAAAAACCGCGCGCGAAACTCGGCGATTGTTGCGATTATTAGTTTTTTTCAAAGGCTGCCCACACAAAGAGCCCCATGCTAAGCCCTGCACAATGACACCTCAAAAGAGCTCACAGTAAACTCGGCAGTGATGTTCTTCAATTCAAAACTAGCCCGTTATAAACAAGTTAACTGCGATAAACTTACACGGTATCAGTCACAACGACTTTGGTTTCTAAACGATTCTCGTGGTTTGCAAAGTGACAGCCTTCTGACTCTTTCGGCTTATACAGTGACAAGCTTGATCACTCTTTGCTCGGTCTAGCGGTACAAACGTCTCTCTGGATCCTTTTTTACTGTTTAGCCGCCAATTTGCCCTAAGGAAATAGAATCATGCGATTAATAACATCAATACAAGTCACCGCTTTTTGATGGATTCTTGTTCAGTTCAGATTTTTTTGACTTCCTTTATAGAGAAGCTCTTCCACTCTTCTAAAAGAGCATTAGTTAATGTAAAGATTTTTCTCAATGTAAATTGCTAAAAGAATACTGCATACGTTACTCGTTTGTCCCCAGCGGTGTTAAGCTGTGAAGCTGTCCGTTGTGTTAATTGTAGCGAGGATCGAGCGCTGTGCAAATACCTTAAATGTATTTCTTAAAGCAATGACCGTTGTAAACGCCTTACAAAATTCGTTTCACTAAAGAATGTCAGTTCAGCAAATACGTCAAATGTGAGATGACACATGCACCGATAAATTGTAAATTTTAACAAAAATATGGCGAGTTGAACTCCTCTAAGCCATTTTTTTGTTTTGGAATTGAACAAATGTCTTGCGAAGTCGCTATCTAAGAATCCGTTTCTATCATTATCATTATTATCTTTATTTATTCCAGCCATAAATTTTGCACAACCCTTGATGAAACCGAAGCATTTTACAATTGGATAACGCGTACTTAGACTGAGCCAGTTGATTTTTTAAGGGAATTAATATACGGATTTCAAGTGATCAAGATTTTCTATAAAAATGCTAAAACTTAGTTTTGAGACTTGAGATGCAACCTTTTTGTTTAAAAGAGCTAAAACGATTATAAGACAACAAAAAACAGCTTGATCCCAGCTGCGCAGTGTGAAAATATTAACCGTTAATGGCTTGAATAAGTTAAATTTCTTTCTTAAATGCTTTTTTCGTCCTACGCGTAATCCCGAATTTCTATTTTTTTTTTCAATTAACAATCGGTGCCATTTGTCATTTATGGTTTCATGACTTGTTGACAGGTTGAAATCGCCCGAGAACCGAAATCGGTAATTTTTGTGTGCCGCAGGACATATTTTATCTTACGATACGACATTCACAAGCCTTATTGGAATATTATATTTAATATTAATCACCTGCTTTTAAATTGGCTGAGTCGGCGAGAAATCCGGACTTGGCTTTATTCTATTCAAAACAAGGAAACCAGAGAATTTATTGGTTGTCTGATTGCATCAGTTTTTTCAAATATAAGACTCAGCACCAAAACAGAGAGGAAAATATTAAGTCTGCATGAAATGTGCCACTTAATAATTATATGAGATGATAAAAATAAAAACAAAAGGAACGGAAAAATAATACCATATTCGCTGACACAAAACAAAACGCTAAACTTTATTTAAAATTGGCGTAAGTTTTTAATCGTTATAATTCAGCCATTTCGAACGATAGGAAGAACTTGGCATTTTTTGAAAATTGTACCATTTTTTTTTGCTGAGAGGTTTCTGTGAAATTGAGTGTTGAAACATTGAGGATTCTCCTTTTCAAGACAGGAAAAAATAAATGTGGTCAATATGGTTCAAGACTTAGAATGAATAACACCAATCATTTCTGCTTTTCAAGACAAGCCGTGGTGTGGTCACATTATGAGATTTCATCAACTGGTCAAAAGTTTAAAAAAATGAACATTTTAAATCTCATTCAATATAAATGAAACAAGTTTTGGGTCATTCTGTTGCTCAACTCAGTTGATATTATACCTTTACACACTAAAAATTCAAGCTAATAATTAAAAATCTTCGACATATAATCGTTACAACATAAAAACTAGTTTCGTCCATTCAGACCTAATCAGACCTAACAACAGAGCAACAGAATGAATTTTAGCAAAACCTTTATGGCGGAAATCGAACTAATATCTGGAATAACTTTTGATTCCTTCATGGCACTGAAGTTGCGCATAATGCTGCCAGGCTATACTCCGAATTTGTACTCTGGATTCCTGATTTTGTAATCTACACTCCGGATTCCGACTCTGGATTTCGAATTCTGCACTCTGGATTCTGTAATCTGCATTCCGGATTCTGTACTGTGGATTCCTGATTTCACACTTTGCATTTCGGATTCCGACTTTGGATTCCGGATTCTGTAATCTGGATTCCGAATTCTGTTGTCTAGATTCCGGATTATGTAATCTGGACTCCGGAATCTATAATCTGCATTACGGATTCTGTATCTGGATTCCCGATTCTGTAATCTGGATTCCGAATTCTGTAGTCTAGATTCCGAATTCTGTAGTCCTACGGATTCTGATTCTGAATTCAAGAATCTGTAATGTGGATTACCGATTCCGACTCTGGATTCCGGAATCTGTAATCTGCATTCCGTACTCTGTATTAAGGATTCCTGATTTTGCACTCTGGATTCCAAATTTTGTAAAAATTAAATTCAGCATTAGAATGACTAAATTCTGAATTTTATGAAACGGTGAATTGAATACCAGTAATCTGAATACTGGATTCTTTCGACGTAATTCTTAATTCCAGGAGACAAAGAATTCTGGATTACTTAACATTAAGTGACGAAATGTTAGGTAGAGCGTGGGACGCCAATACTACTTAGGAATGTTAGCGAGTAAAGCAATTCATTCTTCCAATTTCTGTACGACAACTAACAACTATACAATGAATCTTAGAATTATCACAATACCCTCCCTGGTAGAAAGACGGCCGGTAGCGGCCGTTGTCAACAATGGTTTGACGCGACGTCAAGCCTACTGATTTCTGATTAGTTCAGTCACAGAACTAAGGAACATGACACTTGAGAAATTACTGGAAAACTATAAGAACATCAACAGACTTTATTCATAACAGACTTAAATTGAGTCTCAAATCTACCAGACTAAAAGCAGCTAAGACTAAAAGAACAAGCAAAGTATAGAGTCAATCGAAACGCTAGCTCTTTGAAGAAGTTTAATTTTTCTTTTGATTGGTTGTTCGGATGTCGTCTTCATTAAAATCAAATCTTTACTGACACCAAATTTAAAAGGTGTCAGTAAAGATTTGAAGCTCTAAAGGTTTTTAATTATATCTAATCCTCAGACAAATATTTATTCTGTAAATTCTTATCTATAATAGCTTGGCTAGTAAGCATTTTCCGACACTCCCTACTAATAATTAGCCATTGTAAAAGAAACATTTCAGACAAAGAATACATGATATTAAGACTTTAGATATGTAACCATCAACTTTTTGTCAGATTGACACTGCCTTCGGGCGCCGTAACTTTACATGTGTGCTCTCGATTTCTTGATTTTGAATTAAAATTGACGAAAGAGGACCAAAAGCGTCTCTGATATCGGTTGCAATGAAAGCAGCATTAGTTGTTTTGTTAATTAACGGAACGTTGTGAGAGCTTGAGAGTCCACACCAGACGAACATCGCCACGGGATCTGATCCCCTCGACATTATTGTTACTGCATTTCGAGTGTGCAACCTTCCAACTAAAACAATTTTATTGTTTAAAAACCATTATTTTTTCTAAAAAAAGCCATAGCTATCGTTCATCCGTAGAGCCTCGAGCCGTCCCGAACTCTCTCTTTACTTAGTCTGTACGTTCAACATTGTAATTAGACGAGGGATTGTTAAAATCTTTTTCTGATATGTTGGTCTTAACTGATTAACAAACGTTGGACTGAAACCATCAGTCTTCATCCCAGAAAATTTTTTAAAAATTCCTCTCTTGAATTGAATCTGTATAAATGACAACATTCACTTTCATATTGTAATTAGACGCTACCTTTATAAAATGTGCCGAACACGATGTTATTCTTCAGTTGGCATTGCAGAACACTTTTAATTAATCTAAGTACTATATACACTAGTCTTTATATACCAAGTCACAAAAACGCGTTACACGCTTTTTTAATAAGAACCAGTAAATTTTGCCAAGGCTCATTGTTCTTCATTTTTTGGCGATTTCAGCCTCAATTTGTTCTTAATTCTTATTTCTGTGTGCGGTTTTTGTTGAAGAAAAAACAAAATAAAACAAGGTATTGGAAAGTGAAAGGTCTTGCGCCACACATGTATTGTACGGCTGAATATAGAGGTGAACTACCTTCATTGTTTGTTGAGCAGTCTTTACAGTGAATCTTTTTATGTTTGATGCTGTATCGCTAAGTTTCCTGGTTATCAAGCCTCAGCCTGAGCTTGTTCTTAAATTCTTCTTAAATTTTGGCAAATTTGAGCCTCGTTCTTATAAAGTTGTGCTTATAAAAAAATTTGAGTGTATTGCTAAAGTCTACTTTGAATCTTTGACTCCAATTTGCCACACTTTTGTTCAAGCATTCAACAAAGAACATACGATTCTTCTTGTTTCTTTCTGGCCTTTATAAGAACGGCTTTGATTTGAGATGTTCTAGTTTGACAAATAATATTTTAAACCAATGTAACATAAAACTTATTAGAAGCCTCTGGCCAGGTTACGAAAAGCTTCGACACTGAACTTCGCGTCCTGTTCTTAGTACAAAAGGATTCTTGAACCTAATTCTATACTAATAAGAATTTCACATGCATATCTTATACTATTTCCGAAGTTTTGAACCCGTTTTTTCTAACTTTCGAACCAGTTGATGAAACCCTATAAACCGACCTTTCCTTTTGTTTGTCTTGAAGAGTAGGAATATTGATATTTTTGATATACTCATTCTAGTTTTTGAGCCTGTTTGCCTGAATGTTGCTGAAACCTATCAAAATGACGTGACAACTTATACGTATCTTTGCTTAACGTTTTTCAATAAATTTAGAAGCAGAATATTTCCATAAATGTTTCAGTGCTATTATTGATTGTTAACTAGATCTAAGAAAAGAGTTGAACTCATGATTTCAGAACTTACAAAAGAAAGCTTTCAAAGCCGCGGGACGCAGACTGACAAAGCTACAAGAGCATATTTGCGAAGACCGAGTCTTTTGCAATAAAAACTGAACACCGAAAACATTATAGTCACGTTTGTTGCTGCCACAGTTTTAGTATAATAGCATGTATTACATAAATAATTTGAACCTAATCTTGTTGCGATGAGTGGACGACGAAACAGAAATCTGACACAATACTTTCACTGATTTGTTGATTAATCGCGATGGGTAATGATTGCAAAACAAATATAGTTAAAAGCTATTTTTCAAACAATATTAGTAGATTTGACAATTTCCTCAAAACTGCTGCTAGCTAAGTTTCTTCTGGTTTTAAAAATAGCACCAAAACCACGAATCAAATTAATTTCATTTTCATCCGGTGGAGTCAGCTACGATATAAAAAACCAATATCTTTTACATCCCGTGATTCTGGCTTCGCGTGGAGAGTTCTACTCTATGGAGTTATTGCTGTTTTAGATAAAAAATATCTTATGATCCATTCAACCACGTGCTGGGTCAAGATTTACAGACAACAAAAGCGCAGTTATAAGAATAACACTAAGATAATAATTACTTTAGGTCTGTTAGCTGTGAGCTAGAGTATAACAATTCAGTAACAGAACAACACATCACGATATCTGGTTGACATGTACAACAGAAACCTACCAAGCACTTTAACTTTGTCTTTCTTTAAATTCAGTTACGCAAGATAACTTTTAAAACTGGTGATTGATACCGGCCAATTCCTACACAGTTTCGTCTGGAGTTTTTTGAGCGAAACAAAACGATAAGTCAGATTACATTGAGCGAGAAAACCAGCGTGCAAAATATGAACCAAGTGGTCAAGATAAGAATTAATAGGAGGGAAGAGCGAGTTTGAGATAAAAGAAAAGGACCGATAGAATTAGGACGTCAACCTATTGTGTTCATGAATTAGCCGCCCACTTTTTAAATCTTGTTGTAGTCACGAAACAAACATTTTTAAAATAAACTGACAAATTCCACGCACTTTTGCCCATTTAGATTTATCGAGACTAATTGCCGCTGCTCAGTTCGCCGTGTGAGATGAACGAAGCGCAAGCTTAAAAAAATGAAAAACGTTCACATAACACCAACAGATTAGTTCATTTAACGTCTCTCATAAACAACATATCGAAAGAAGGCCACTTTCACTTAGATCCATGTAGAATTTACAACAAATGAATAACAAAAGCTATCGGGACGTTTTGGAGAAAACGATGTAGAGTAGGCACTAATTTTTATGTATCCAGGAGTTTAGCCTTTATTTCTAAACTGTATAATAAAGTAAGTATTCTATTGGTGCTTATTGGAAATGAGACTGTTTATATTTGTTATGATGTTCCTAGTGTTTTGGGCATTCAAAAGTGGAGCCGATTTTGCGCCATTTTCAACCCTTGGCCGCGCTTGTGGAGGCTGGGTACAACTGGGTACTACAAAGGCCTATGACGTCAAGTTATTGAGTCAACCCCAGCAAACAGTGAATGCTAAACACATATGGTGCTGCAGTGTTTTTTTATAGCGATTTCTAGCAAAATACTTTGTACCGCAACTTATCACAGCGCTTGACATATAGTACATGAAGACAAGAACGCACTTATATGACGTCATCAGCCATTTTTGTCCCAGGCCACCCAAAACTCGGTCAAGAGCACACAAGGCTCATTTTTACACTCCATAAATCAAAGATGAAAATTCTAAACTAGTTTATTTTTCACAATTCGAATTAGAAACACAAATAGAATTTCAGACACTTTAACTAATCAGAAGGTTGCGGGTTCGACTCCCGTCAGTGACTCTGCTCCCCATGTGAGTCTCTGTAGCTCAGTGGGTAGAGTATCTGATCGGTATCAGAAGGTTGTGGGTTAGATTCTCGTCAGTGACTCAGAATTTTTTGTGGGTAT
>JAODFW021029404.1:0-17171 GCA_027575235.2 Palythoa mutuki | reverse complement strand
TTCGGACTGGTGCGTCCCCCGTTCTTACATGTTCTTTATTAATCCTAAGATCCCTCTGGAAGAAGGATGTTGGCCTCCTCGCTAATCGTATGTTTTATCTTTTGTCTCTTTTTTCAGATCCTTAAACCCAAGAGCCGTTATCGGCCTCATCGCGTCGATCATTTTCATTTCGATGATATCAAACGGCCACGCTCTCTCCAAAACTTATTTCATTATGGTTACACCTGTCGTTATCGTCAGTGTAGTCGTCCTCAAAACTATTACCATTTTCTTCGGCCTGGTTTCCCTCGTTCCCTTTCTGTCCTTCCCCTCGATCCTCATCGTTACTTTTCCTTATGACCTTTGTTGTTTTTTCTTCTTTCAGATCATTCAGGGCCACCGTGACCTCTTCTTTACACAACATCTCCATTATCATTTGGACGACGTAAAATTGGGTTGCTTTGTTAATTTCTATGTTCAGCGTTTTCGTCACTGTTTCTCTTCTGTTATTAAACATTACACTTGTTTTCGACGTTCCCCCATGACCTTAGGACCTACTCCTTTAGATCCTCATCGTTTTTTTCTTTTGGAAACCCATTAATTTCTTATTCTTCTTCTGTTTGCAGATGCTCTATTGGTCTGTTCATGAACTGTTGCGACATTTACCCTGTCTGTTCGATCGTATCGAACGGCCTCACACTCTCTTTGGAACGTGGTCTTCTTTCTGTCTTTGTGGACCTATGACCCTTCGCTTTTCTTACTATGATCACACTGTCATTTCACTGAATCAGGGTCGACTGGAACTTCACTTCCAATACAATCCTCGGGGGACCTCTCATTTTCTCACTTACTTTCGACACTCCGAGCCTCTTCCTCTTTCACGTTTCTTTATTCAATCCCTTGGTTGTCCTACCTGCCGTCGTTCCGTGTCTCCGAAGCCACACTGGTGCGTTCACTTTTGGGCTCTGGTGGATCCACAGTACAGACATTATGAAGAACCCACCGTTCCCTGGCCACCGTTATGATGTTCCTACCTTCTTTTTCACAGATTCATCACTATTTCATGCACAAAGACAACGCCGGCATCGTCAACCCGTGGCACTTGGACGACCTCTACTATAATCACCGACGGACCCTCGTTTCCGTTTGGACCTTGTGTCGTCCCTGTGATCGTAGCTTAAATCGTTTTAAAAAATATCGTTCTTATCGCACGGGACGCTGGCGTTGTCATTTTTTTGATAACTTTTAACGGCTGACGTTTTCAACCTTTAAGGATGACTTTTTCGACCTTAAGGTTGACTTTTACAACCTTTAGGGTTGACTTTTACAACCTTAGGGTTGACTTTTTCATCTTTAAGGGTTGACTTTTACAACTTATTGTACAATAGTTTTTCATATACTACTTGTAAATACACGTTATTAAACTATCCTTTTGTTTATTCCTTGTTTGTTGTGTTTTTCTTATTGTAGATCCTAAGTCGTGCAACGCAGCAGTATCTGCAGTGGTTCAACACTATTCGCTTTCATGCTCCCAATTCTCTATGGCGCCAGGAATGTCTTTGCGGACCGGTTGACTGGTCTTATAATGGACCTGGCGATCAATGTTTTTACTGGCCATATAGTACTCTACTAGTCACCTTCGAACGATATTTTGATAATGAAACGGAATTATATTGGAAAAATATCACTAAATACTATAATTTTAAACCGAAGAAACATTAAGATTATCTTTTTTTATTGCAGGTGGTATGCAATGGTGAACCTCCCTGCCTTGGTTATTTTATCGTCACCTTACAACGTTTTTATAAACAAAATTTTGATTTATTCAATCCCGTTTCCTTTTCTTTTTTGCATAACTTAAGCAATGAAATTACTCGGTATTGGCATGTTTGGTGTACGCTGTTAAGGAATTAAAAATAAACATTTTTTAAGCCTGTATCGTTTCTGTTCTTTGACGAATTAATCGACGAGATCACTTGGTTTTGGCATGTTCATAGGACTTCTTTAAGGAATTGATTGAAAGACACCAAATTCAGCTTCGGCCTGTTTTATGCTTGTCATACGATGTCCTGGGTGCTCCTTTTCCCATTCCTTGGTTTTACGCCACAGTTCACACATAGCGGTCATGCCTTCGTCTAAAGTTTCCAAGTTAAACATGTCACAGTAATTCCACAGTTCGTGATGAATCGCTGTATAATCTTCCCAGTTCAATTGGTTGTCCCAATAGCTTTCAAACTCCGGGGCATTTTGGATATCATATTTCCTTAAAAACGCCAAGACATCCATAGGCTGTTTTTGACTTGCCCTAGTCACTTGCTCCATCTCTTTTCTCTCTCTGGACCGTCAGACCTGTCTTCCGACCCGACAGCAATTGGTAACGACGTTCATCTGTCATCGCACTGACCAAAACCCTTCTTCTTATCTCCTTTTTTCTTTTTAGATCCAATCCCCTCTCTTTTCCCACCCACACAGATGATTGGCCCGCCAAATTTTTACTCTTACCAATCCTTTCAACCCAATCACCTGATCCCTTACCCTAACCCCACCAACAGCTGATTTTCCCGCGAAATTCAGCCCATAGCAACCAACTCATCGATCAGCTGATCCCTTAGCAACCAAATTTGCCGCGAAAAAAGCACTGTACTACCGCATAGCACTACTTCTCTGCTATAATTAGTTTTTTTGGGGGCGCGTTGGAATTGACAGAAGCATTAGCATTAACTAATTGTTGCCATGTTTTAAGGAAAACGTTTAACTGTGGGTTTCAATCACTTGTATTAAGAAAGTATTTAGAAACCTTGAATTTAATGACATTACTAAATGGAAGGTTTGTGTAACCGTGCAACAACAGGCTTCGAGGAACTAGCTCATTAAGTCCAGCTTTGGTTTCGGCTGCAAGTTTCTGTTGGCCAGAGGAGGCCGGACATCAACTTTAAGCCTCTGCCATGCGACATAACACCCAGCGTTTTCATTGTATAATACACTGCAAATGCTTGAATCCATATAATTATAGTGATCGAGATTCAGCAATGCCAAGGGTGATAGTTTTTTTATAAGCTACACGATTAAATTTTGGCTTTGGCTCAAAAGATAGTTGAAGAAATTATCTATGACTATATATATATGTAAAGCATCAACGGTATTCCTATTATGGAGCATTACCTAAAACTTAAACAGGAAAAATGGAAAACAATAAAGCAATTAAAAAGACAAATTACTTTTTTAACTGACTGACTTTTACAATGATACTTTTTGTATTTAGATACATTGTACTAAGTGAAACTGAATACAAGTTTGTTATCCTCAAATCGGTTCAAAAATAAGATGAACAATCTATAAGAAAACTGACTTAAGGCTTGGATTCCAGCAGCAGGTTTTTTCCCTTTTATACAGCTTTGTGAAAGCCTAGAATACTTCTGTTCCTCAATTTGCAACGCGTACATGACAATTTAGACAATGTCGTTATTCTCCAATTTTAGGATCAAAACTCTGCCACCATTCTCAGAAACCAATGAAATGCTAAAACATTTAAGCAACAAAATTCGTGTCAACGTGCAGCCAGAGTTAGTCAGTAAAAAGATCAAACAAGAACTCAAAGCACACAAGTTTAAGCCGACCCTTGTCAACCAACAGCGCCTAGTTTATAAGTTTCACTGTGACCTGTGCTATGCAGGTTATGTTGGTTACAAAAGTCGTCACTTTCATCAATGTGCAGAAGAACGCAAATACTCCTCCTCATCCATATCGGCAAACATTTTCGTCACGTTCATCGCAAATGTACAATTAGTAATATCAGTAGTAACTGTGGTGTATAGTAATAGAAATAGGACAGTATCAATATTGTTATCATTATTACTGTTATCATTATCACGATCACGATAAAGATCATCATCATCATCATCATCATAATCATCATCATTATCATTATCATCATCATTATCATTATCATTATCATTATCATTATTATATACTATTACTATTACTATTAGTAGTAGTTGTAGGCTGTATTTATTAGCGTATTATAACAATACCACTATCAATAATAACATTCTAAGACTGATGTCGAACACGAAACTGCGATGTACTCAATATGTTCACAGCGTCTCGAAATACGTGGTTTGGCACAGCGGATTAAAATCCTAATTTATTTAATTTATTCCTATGACGTAAGAGAACGCATTGAATCCACCCTCAGTGTGGCTGGCAGATATCTAAACAAGATGTATCCTTCTTTACTTTCTTCTGAAGCAAAAGAAACTCCAGATAAACAACAGACGTTTAGAAGTAGGAAGAGGTTCGAGGAGGGATTTGCAAGAAAATGGACAGCGTTGATACAAAAATTGTGGTGACGTAAAGCCAGAAGAACAGTCGATCCATCACCATAGCGAAGTATTTCCAGTCCTCCTGGTTCTGCTCGGTCACTTCTCGCTCCCTGACGTCATTGGCCAACACACGTATGTCCTCAGCCATTTTCTGCTCGGTTTGCTTGTGCCGCTTTTCTGCTGTGAAAGGAAAAATTGATATAAGTATGAACGTTTTCACAATGAAAAATTCACATTAACTGATTTACATTCGCTATTTCACTTTGCAACTTCTAACAATAACAATAACGATAACTATAGCGGTAACGGTAACGATAACGACAATGATAATGATAATGATAATGACAATGATAATGATAATGACAATGTCTTTACTTCACTTGTTAAAAGGACATAACAAATGTTAGATGATATAAAATTAATTAAACCTAATACATCCTTAAAAACCTTGACAGCCAGATTGAATTTCATTTCTGACTTTGAAAGGTCTTTCTTATCCTTGCAGACGCATTTTTAACCAAAATCAATTAAGAACAAAATTGTTAGAGTGAAGTGGTAAGGTAACTTAACAAACTACAAAGAAGATTAAAACGTTTCTTCGTTTCGTTTCGTTTCGTTTCTGTAGTGTTAGCAGATGAAGGTCGTTAGTGGGCTTACGCAACGAGAACGGCAACGCCGACGACGACGACTCAGAAAAAATATATTTCTAGTTTGCTGTTTACTTCTTTCTGTGTCTTATCAGTGTTTTACTTTCCCCGCCTTAAGCTTCAAGGACAGAAAACCATTAAATGTTCCTCCTTGGAGGTAAGCAAAAACTGACAATATTTTTGTTATCACGTCCTTCTAGTCCCAAGAACTCTAAAAGCAGTCTTTTAATTTCACGTTCTGTTTTTAGCGACAATGACTTACCGGGCACATAGTCTTCAGGTGAAGAGAATCCAGAGTAACGACGATCATGCAACTTGAGCTCATCGGGGCTAGCCAACGCGTTGTAGGCATTACGAGCGCTCATACAGCGGTTGCACTGGCAGCTGGGAGATGGGAGAAAGTTTACCTGGTAGTCATACACGTATTCCGTTATAAGGCCTGCGGAGAGGGTTGGAAATAATTGCTTTTAGTTACTACGACTCAAGCTCTGGCCTTTTGTAAAAACCTTTTGACTAATTTCGCATTGCGATAAAGCATCACAGTAGCAACATTCATTACTTGTCCCATTTAAAATAATCTGAAATTGGAAATCTGATATCTAGTTTTTTGTCCGAAATCCGGATGAGGTTTGGAATTTGGAATCCAATTTCAGGAATCCAGAACACAAATTGCTGGAATACACCTAACCAATGGGTAGAATTCGGAATTCAGTCAAATGATTCAAAAATCCAAACTATTGGAATCCACTTCACCAATAGTTGAAATTCGGAATCCAGTCAAAGGTATCCAGAATCCAGATCGCAGGAATCCACTTCACCAATAGGTTAAATCCCGAATCCAGTCAAAGGAATCCAGAATCCAGATTGCTGGAATCCACTTCACCAATAGGTTAAATCCGGAATCCAGTCAAAGGAATCAAGAATCCAGATTGTAGGAATCCACTTCACCAATAGGTTAAATCCGGAATCCAGTCAAAGGAACCGGAATCCAGATTGCTGGAATCCACTTCACCAATAGGATAAATCCGGAATCCAGTCAAAGGAATCAAGAATCCAGATTGTAGGAATCCACTTCACCAATAGGTTCAATCCGGAATCCAGTCAAAGGAATCCGGAATCCAGATTGTAGGAATCCACTTCACCAATAGGTGAAATCTGGAATCCAGTCAAAGGAATCCGCAATCTAGATTGTAGGAATCCACTTCACCAATAGGTTAAATCCGGAATCCAGTCAAAGGAATCCGGAATCCAAATTGCAGGAATCCACTTCACCATTAGGTTAAATCCGGAATCCAGTCAAAGGAATCCGGAATCCAGATTGCTGGAATCCACTTCACCAATAGGTTAAATCCGGAATCCAGTCAAAGGAATCAAGAATCCAAATTGCAGGAATCCACTTCACCAATAGGTTAAATCCGGAATCCAGTCAAAGGAATCCGGAATCCAGATTGTAGGAATCCACTTCATCAATAGGTGAAATCTGGAATCCAGTCAAAGGTATCCAGAATCCAGGTTGCAGGAATCAAATTCGCCATTAGGTAAAATCAGGAATCCAGTCAAAGGTATCCAGAATCCAGATTGCAGGAATCCACTTCACCAATGTTTGCAATCCGGAATCTAGAGTATTAAATCAGGAATACACGAATACATTGTATTACCAAAACTACGCTTGGAAGATGTTAATTATTCGCCTAAATTGCTATGTTCAATATAGAAATAACTAAAAAAACTTCGAACAACCAAAGCCTATGTAAAGTAGTCTTCCAAACCTTGAAGTTTGCTTAGTTTTTGTAATCGGACCATGCACTACTTATTAAATAATTAAGTATCTACAGTTTTGTAAACATTTCAGTCATAAACTTAAAAGATATCCTACCTTTTCTTCTAACCTCTGGTTCATGATCATATCTTGACGCATTTGGTCTGGCAACACACAGTAGGTACCCCAACCACTGCAACACAATTACTCTGGCCCACATTGGTACCCTGGTGGTACTTCCACCAGTGCCTCTGTGGCCATAACGAAATCGATATTAACAAATGGGATAACCAATGCAACAAGTGTAATTAACGTGTTGACTCATTTTTAAAAAGCTTTTCTATAAAGCCTCCATCCAATACGTTTTTTAAAAAATCTAGAATCGGGAATGTATAGGTTTTAATTGCGGATCCAGTTACAGGAATCCTGTGCGCAGTCGACGAAATCGCTGCATGCGCGCTAATTCATCAGTTGGAATTCTGTAGGAATTGTTATGAAGGAAATCTGAATTCAGGATGTGCACGTGTGTGATTTTTAGTATTACACAATTTTAGCCTTATAGATCTAAAGAAACTGGATGTTCTTGTTCGTAATTTATAGCTACAATCCTGCGTACCTGTAGTGTATATTTAGCACCCAGCAAGTTAGGATGAGCGAGATAGAAATCTCTCCCATGATGACGATATAAAACATCCCCAACAGTGGAATGGAATCCGAGTTGCGCGGCAAGCTTTCTCCCACCAGCTGTAGGAACACGGCCATAGCTAGCAGTACCGTGATGCTCAGCGTAATTCGTTCACCTAGTAAAGTTCGTATAAAAACTCGTTTACCAACTGCTACTACAGAAACTAAGGGACTTGGTCTACATACCTAAGCATCAACCCTTTCACCCAATCCCCTAACCCATCCTCCAAATCTATTCTTCTAAGAAACCCTTTACCAATTCTCTAACCCAACCCCCTAACCATTCCTCTAAGCCAACCCTCTACCAATCCTTTAACCCAACCTTATACCAACCCTCTCACCCTACCCTCTAACCCTACCCTCTAACCAAATCCTCTACCCAATCCATTAATCCAACCCTCTGATCCACCCCTTACCTCAACCCCCTAACACAAACTCCAAGGCCAACCGTATTACCCAACCCACTAACCCAACCCTCTAACAGCAAAAACCATGAAGATGATTATATGAAGATGTACATTCAGTGATCGGAGGCTTACCTAATTCAGGAGGGAGAAAAATACCCAGGAGAACCATGGCGATGATTATATGAAGAGGTACACGGAATGATTACGTTGGAGGCTTACCTGATTCAGGAGGGAGAAAAAAGCCCAGGAGAACCATGGCGATGATTATAAGACGATGTACGCTCAATGATGACGTTGGAGGCTTACCTGATTCAGAAGGGAGAAAAAAAGCCCAGGAAACCATGGCGATGATTATAAGACGATGTACGCTTAATGATGACGTTGGAGTCTTACCTGATTCAGGAGGGAGAAAAAAAGCCCAGGAGAACCATCGCGATGATTATAAGAAGATGTACGCTCAATGATTACGTTTGAGGCTTACCTGATTCAGGAGGGAGAAAAAAGCCCAGGAGAACCATGGCGATGATTATAAGACAAGGCAACACCAGGTTAAAGATATAAAACAAAGGTTTGCGCTCAATCGTCAACTCCAGGGTGACGTCAGCTAGCGGAGTTTTACAACACTCATATTTCACGGCATGACGAACTTTTCTTGCTTTAATCAACTCCCATTCGGCGCTCTGGACATATTTGGATGAATATTCGGGTGCGTCTTCACCGTACATGTCAAGCTCTACAACCTTTAAAAACAAACAAATTACATTAGTAGATCTTGGTATCTCTGGTTTAGTTAGAGAAAAGATTATCCCCAATCTCATTTCTGACATTAGTTTAATCAAGAAGGATAGCAAATTCATTGGTAAATATATGGGATTATATTATATCTTTATATGGGTGACAAGTCATCAGTCAAGTCAACGTGAAAAAAACTGGCAAACTTCATACGTAGTTCCTGCCCGTAGTAGTTTTTAATAAATTAATAATGGATTGCTCTCTTTCATGAAAGCAATGCTAAAGTTGTAGTTGTAAATAATAGCTTTTTTATTGCAAATATATGGACCGATATATATACAATTTTTTATGAATATTAAGCATGTATCAATCTTTTATTACTTAATGGTGTTCCAGATGAGATCTATATAGCTAGACTCACTTCAAAAGTCCAAGAACCAAACTTTAACTTGCAAGTCTGTCGGTCGAATGGGAAATACGTGACGTCAATCTTACAAGTGCATGTGAAGGAGCCAGGACAGTACCACTTGTTTGTCCCGTCTGAGTCAACAATCACTGGAGTCTTGTATTTTTCTGTTCCCCCGCTAAATTCGTTACCAGCACTGCAGATATAGAAAAATAAATTCAACCTGCACTTACAAAAGGGACTGTGTTTGACAGTGACGTTATTTCTTATCGCTATGTTATGGGAAAAGAGGAGGGGAGGGGTTAGAACTGATCCCTCCTCCCAGAGGGGAGGGGTTAGAACTGATCGCTCCTCCCAGAGAGCTTATTAGTTTTGTTAGCTTTTCTAACAATACAAGAAAACATTTTTGAACACTTTGCTATGGTTTTGTATACTCCGATTTTTACTATATTAACATGATCAAAATTATCTTCGTACTTTTTGAATTTCTGTCTCTTACATTGATAACGAATTCTGAAACAGAAAAAAAGAGCGACATACATGAGAGGTAATGGAATAATTTAATTTAAGTTAGTTTAAGCTCTTCTATACTAGCTATGTAATGTATGAAACTCTGCAACTACAGCTATATACTACTGCCACTTCCTTGATGCGTGGACTTTGCATGCGTATTTGCAGTTTCATGGTATACATAATTTGTATTTAAATTTATCAATATTGAGCCCGCAGTACCTGTTATACAGCACGATATCAGGGATCCACAAGGTCTTAGCGTCCAGTCTCACCGATTTGATTCCTCCAAACTCGGCTGGGTTCCAGTAAATCAATTTGTTCTTCCATATTTGTCGTATCCAGGCGTTAATGGTTATCATTTGTGCACGGTCGTTCTACACACCAACAAAGACGTTGTTAAAATGAGACACGGTACGTAAGGAGCTAGAAAGGGATGGTAGAATCTAATGAATCTGATATTATGTGAAATAATTTACACTTGATTGTTTTTCTATTCTAGTTCAGGCCTCGAACCGCGTCTTTTAACAAAAAATCAAAGAGGCTCTCCATATTCTTTGGGAAAAGTCCTCATTCTCGATCAACAACTTTTTCACGTCCATCTAAAACTATCTTTATGATCCTCCTACTTCATTATAATGTCCTTTATTTAGGTTTTTTCTGTTTAGTTTTCTATCGCCCTTTCAAGTTTCTTAATCTTTATATTATTCTAATTGTATTCTACTTTGTTGCTATCTTTTTCTATTTATGCAATCGCTTAATTTTATTCTGATGATGGTATGCAACATGCCGAAACATGTAAATTTGAATATACTATGGCTCTGTATCAAAGTTTTGATTAATATGTTTATTATTTATGGTACTTACCACATTAACAAGCTGTACAATCTCTATACCGAATGTTACATTAACCGTGGTATTTGGATCCGCTGGTCGCGCCGTTGGGATGTAGTCTTTCAGGATGTAATTTATAACTCGTTGTTCATCGCTAGGAAGGGCCGCATTGGCTGGCGGGAACAAATAAAACTTAGAAATTATAGGAACATTATTCCCTTTGAATGTCATCAAAACTTTTAGTTTTTTAGCGAATTAGATATTTGAAGAAAATAAAGGTGGAAAGGACGACATTACAAAAAAGTGCAAAGTTGGTCATTTGGGGATTTCAGTTGTTGTTGTTGTCTTTCTTATTCTCTAATTTATAGAACACATTGTACTTCTTTTATTAAGAGCTAACAAACTTTACTCAGGCTTAACGTTCTTATGGCGGTTTTTGGTTATTTTCAGACTAAGTTTTGCTTATTTGTCTCATTGCCTTGCAGCAGAATCAAATATTGATTTGAAAGCAAATATTTTATGACACAGTCCCTCCAAATATTTGTCATCAATTCAAAAATGTGTCAGGACGTCATCTCTAAAGTAGAATATCATCGCACCTAGGCGTCAAATGATGAGCTTCTGATTCAGTGAAACTGAAAACCAAACTAAATTGCAGGTCTTTCCTTGTGCCCATTCGCTTGCTTTTTTGATCCCGTGTCAATTGAAAGTGTCATATCTTGAATTAATTTTTGTTCGCCTCATTGTTTGTTCTTACTTTGTTTTTATTTTTGTGTTCTTCGAATGTTTCAAAGCTGCTAAAATACATTTAATATGAAGTACCTGATAGTATTACTGCTAAAGCACAACAGGTGACCAATGCTAATGCCGAATCCATTGTGAAGCTCACATGCAATGGATGGTTAGTATACATAAACCTGTAAAGCTAAATAAAAACAATATCTTCATTTGTATCGTTCTGGCGGGTAAACTTTTTAAAAAAGTCTCATGCATTTACTTTTAGATTTTAAGGGTTTTATTTTTTTTTCTTTTTAGAACTAGCCATGAAAGTCTTTAAGGGTAAGATTCAACTTAAAGAGTTTTAAATTTCTTTAGTTCCGCAAAATCTTATTTTAAATGGAAATTTGTTGTCTACACAAAAATATCTGATATCTAATGACGTATATGCTGTACATGTTAATCACAATTAAAACTGTAGAGATTACTACAGTAATTGTGTAGCTATGTAAATGCGCTATTCTGGAGTTATAAATCCTGAGCACGGGAAAAAGACTCGCGGGCAGAAGATGGAGTGAAAAAAGGAAAAAAGATAGAAAGCAAGTGACTTCCAACGTTATTAAAAATCAGCTTTGCTTGCAAAATAATTCAATACAAATATATGGCCGCATTTCGAATAATTGTCTCTTCGTGTTATTAAGCGTCAGAAAAAAAATTTTGTTTTAGCTGTAGTTTCCAATATTTTCTAACCACGTTCACATTTTAAGACTTAATAGACCTAATCCGCTGACCTCAATCTTTTTTCAACGACTGTCCTCTCAGGAAACAAGGTTTTTTCGTTCAGATGCTGGCGGCAGTGAGAAAGACACGAAAGAATGTTCGGCTTAAACAAAGAACCTTATTTCCCTAAAGGACTGTATAAAGAAAACACAAAGGCAAGCTGATTTATATTTCAGAGTATTCTTTTTTTATCGGTAGGACGAATCCGAGTTTTCAAAATTCGACAGTAAAATGTCAAAATTTTTACATAATTAAAAAACCGCCCAGTTGTTCAAAACGCGTATACTTTTCAGTACGCTCTCGTACATTTGCTGTGAACTCCTGTGAATGGTGCGCGCAGTATAAAAACTTTTATAATGCAAAAACTAGTTGCTTCTAAATACATTGTTTGATTTACTAAGAAAAGAAACTAAGATGTACATACAAACTTTTACTGAAATGACGCAAGTGGGTTAAAGTAGGTGAACGCCTTTGTGGTATTAATTTCGATTAACTGAAGTACAGTAACTTTTGTATATATCACTAAAACTGACCTTGGAAATCTCACAAACGTCTTAGAGTTGCAAGTGACCCAAACACAAACACTGCAGTCTTTTGTACTCCCAAACACTTCAAGTCTCGAGGACGTCAACTCTTTCAGCCGGTGATATAAAATCTTAACAATCTCAAGACAAGGCATTCGCATCACAATTATCTAAAGTACATAGCTGTGGCTACAGAAATAATTTTTAGCTGTGATCTGATTCCGAAGTAAATTTTATCTCGCATTTTAATCAGCGCCATGTCATGTTTTGCATTGTTTAATTCAGATGTAAAACCAATGGCGTGCATACGAAACTTGTTTGAATGGATGACAAACCGCAAACCTCATTTCTTACATTGAACTTACCGATCAGACCGATGCTTTATCACCTGCTTTCTTCGGAATTAAAAGCTACCTATCAAGTAAAATTAAAAACCTTTATGACAATCGCGGCTTTTGAAATAAATCATTAACTACTTCATTCATAGTTCAGAAATAACTCGAGCGTCTTTCCTTTGTTTAGTGACGTAGTGAGTGCCCTTATAAAGTACGTTATTACACGACATGAAATTTTCCGATTTTCAAAATGGGCAATTCGGATACATAACATTTTCGCAATTTCAATGAAATTTTAGAAATTATTACATTAAGTTTTCGTGAATTCATAAATCGTAATTAATCACCTTTGAGATATGCAAGAATTAAGACCACGTCACAGTTATACTAGGACTCTTTAAATTTTAATGCTTTAAATTATTTCCATCGTGATCGTGCATGATAATGTGGATAAAATACATGTAATACTTTGAACATGTAAGTACAGTCAACTATATTTAACACAAGAAAGTAGAGATTAACGCCTTTTGGTAGACATTCAATAAAATAACGTAATAAAATAATATCGGGAAAATTTTATGTGTTAAGGAAGATGTTTGTCGTGGAGCATCTTAACAACTTTATTCTCGACTTCCTTTGCTTTGTGTCCAGTGAATCAAGTTAGTCAAGACTATATCGTATTACTGTTACTCTATTTCGTAAGATGCAAAGGCTCGTTTGATGCCAAACGACAAGTACTTTATTTTTTTCACCTTTTGTGTGTTAACGTATACATATATTTTAATAGATCAAGTGAAGGTGCTGGATGCCGTTTAATACTCTAAACTTGTTCAGATCAAGTTTTTTTTAAAGTGGCACATATCAGCCAAAGGCATTAATCTAATGATGCAAAATAGCTGGGGTGGGGAATCCGTCAAGCGAAAGAATTCAGGTGTTTTAACTGACCAAAGACATCTTTAAATTCTGCTTTTTACATCATGCACAATTCATTTCAACGGCACTTACGACTTTTATTCAAAAACCAAATCAGTACAAAGGCCATATCATCTCAGCTACGAGTTTCTAAAAGTTACACTCAACCTGATACTGAGCTTTGCCAACGAGTACGCGGCGATTAAGGCGGTGTAGCAAAGGAAATTAGCCATAGGGAGTTTAAGCAATGAGGACGACTACGCCAACGGCGACGGCAAAGAACAATAGTAAACACAATAACCGCACGTTGGAATGCATCGAGCTGAGCACCTGCACATTGTTGTCGCTGGAAACAGAACGTGAAAAGACCTATTTTGAAGTTCTTGGGACGACGAGAACATGATAACAAAAATGTTCTCTGTATTTGTTTATTTTCAAGGAGGAACTTTTGTTCTTTTTCTGTTCACAAAGCTGAAGGCGGAGTAAACAAAACCCTAATGACCCGAAGAAAGGAGTAAAGAGCAAATCAGAAATTTATTTTTTTTCTGAGCCGTTGTCGTTGGCGTTGCCGTCGTAGTTGCTTAAAGTCATTAATTACGTTCGACGACGGCTCAGAAAAAAATACATTTCTGGTTTGCTGTTTATTTCTTTCTACGGGTCATTAGGTTTTGTTTTCTCCGCCTTCAGCTTTGTGAGAAGATAAAGACTAAAAATTCCACTTTGTTTTTGGCATAACTCAAACGTTAGATAAAACTATAACGCGTAACAACTATATATACACAACAACCTCATACTTTATTTTATGTTATCAATTTCCATCATATACACATAAATAAGTATACATTCTCTAAACTCTGTTGATAAAGGAATTCTCTTTGGTAAAAAGTTTAATTTGTAATTATCATATTAACATGACTTATTCTTTCTTTCCATTTCTTCATGCTCTGTCGGGTCATTTCTCCCGATTTCTTCGTTCCCGTCAACACAATCATCACCACTATTATCATCACCATCACCATTATCAGCATCACCATCATCTTGTTCTACCTCAACACTCAATTTTTCTTCACGGTTCTCGTTGACTTCTGGTGGCTCCTGATCTGAAAAAGTTACCTCATCAGAAGACTTGCTGTACGCAACATCTTCAGTTTCTTTATCTTCATTCTTGTTTCTTCCCAACGCCTGTGCTACGCCATTATCACCACCATCACCATCACCATTATCACTATCACCATCATCTTTATCTTCATTCTTGTTTCTTCCCAACGCCTGTGCTACGCCAGCTACGGCGGAGGAGAATAGTCCACCAACAATCGGAACAGTGGCCCCAACACCTGCAGCCCCTGCACTCTGGAGAAGGGCAAACGTACTCCCCGCAGATACAACGCCTATTGATGACATCCAGGATGCCGCTAAACTGCCAGCTGCTACTCCACCCGCAGTGAAGCCTGCTGCACCTAGGACAACAGGTGCAAGGACAGCTGTAGCAGCGGTGCCAACAACTCCAGCACCAACTACGACTGCCACTTTTTTCAGGGGAATTCCTTTTGTGAAAAGGCAAAACAACAACGTTATTCACAATGCGAAAACCGGCCAAGGCAAACTCCAGGTCCTTTACCATGATTTCAGGCCATTTTGTTGATTTTTCATTGTTAGAGTAATGCGAGCAGAGCGAAATGAAAAATCGGCAAAATGGCCTGAAATCGCTACTAGAGAACACTAGTAACACAACAAACACATCAGTAAAGTTGTGAACTCATTGCTTTATTTTACAGATTTATTGATTTTATTTTAAATTCGAGGTGATTTATGGAAATTTAAGGTAACTTTTAAACTTTTAAAAGGACCCGGCAACTTGCAATGCAAATTATGCTGACGATAATGAAAAATTGCAAGTTGCTGTAAGATGTCAGACGAGGGCAATTTTTTTTTTCAACTCACAATAATCTCGTTCGTTTCCTGCGATAAAACGAGATAAATCAGCGGTCGTCATGTTTATGAATAGATTTGATTGGCTCTTCACCTGGATTGCGACATTGGCGTTGCGAAGCAGGTTCCCCAGTACATGTTACGCGCTGCAACTGGCTTCGTAACGTCGCGAAAAGTAGAAGATTGTTCAACTTTTTCGGCAACTTGCAACGTTGGACAGAGAGATGTTACACGCATAATTTTGTCAGCAAATTGCAACACAGTATCATTGCGTTGCAAGTTGCTGAAAAAATCGCCTCGTGTAACAGGGCCTTAAATAGAAAAAAGTTTTTTATCCAACCGACAGACGTATATTTTGGCTGAAAAACGACTTTGAACATAAAGATAAGTGGAGATGAACTTAAAAAATCGAGCAAGTTCAGACGGCAGCAAACTTTCTAATCAAGCAATCTTAATTATCAAATTGACTAAAATATCACGAATATTTATAACGATATTAGGTGATATGGAGGTGTTAAATATGAACTTCATGGAATTGTTTTAAGTATAACCATTTGCATTACTGCATCGACGTCACGGTTGCCATGCAAACTGGAATTCAAAATGGCCCAACCTTCCTGACTCGGCACCAGTTTGCACTCACCAAATAACAAGTGTAATTTTATTTAAAAACCCATGAAATCCTCGCTTAGAAAATTCATGTATACCTAATATAATTTAAATTCTGTGGCTGGATATGAAACAAGATTAAAAGCATATTCTGATAAGCTCGTGGAGCAAAGGTGAACATGGATACTCATATACTCCGTACTACTAAAAGCTTGGAAATTTTTAGTAGAAGTGTAAAGCACTTTGGATCTTTAGGAGAAAAGCACTATGTAAATCTATCAAGATTCTAAAAACATCTTCTCGTTTTCTTTCATGCTCTTGTTATTCTAAACAAACCTAGGCTGTCTATGTGGTTTGTTGCACGTTTTTAAATCTGTGCCGAACACTCAAAGATTACATGATATATCTAAAGTATTTTGATTGGTTGCTGAATTCTCTATTTCTGCGCTTTATCTACCTTTGGCGACTCCAATACCTCCCTCCACGAGCTAAAATCGAAATAACAGACCATGAACCAACCTTTCATTATCAAAAGCTAGGTTACCAAGTGCAACGATGAGGTGCTCTTGTACTGTGGGTCCCCTGGTGACATTTAGTAGGCGACACAAGCACTTCACACCCCCACCATCACGAATAGCATCCTTGGCACTGCAAAAAAAACCATTTTAGTCAAAGCATTTGTTTTATAAAAAATGGCATTAATATTTCATGGCATACAAGTGACACGTGGTACACTCCACGGTTTCCCACTTGATACCAATGAATAACCTATAAAGGTTTTATCCTCGACTAATAATTTATATCATTTTGGGCAAGATCTCTGCCTTTTAACCAGAAGGTCCCATGGCCAATCCCCGGCACAACCGAGTGTTGAACATTTGTGTGACCTTCTTTTTCGCCAAAGTTGACTCAGCTTTCCATCCTCCTGAGGTCGGTAAAATGAGTGCCAGCTTCTGCTGGGGGCTAACCTGCGATGGATTAGTGTCCTGTCCAGGGGGAGTCAATAATTCTCATCCGCTTAACACTACAGAAACTGGAGATAAGCACTGGCTCCAATGGGCCACTTAGGCTCGTAAAAGGATTTA
>JAODFW021028415.1:0-16683 GCA_027575235.2 Palythoa mutuki | reverse complement strand
TTGAAACGAACACAATACGATATAATTCATCAGTTGAGGCCTATATCGGCTACAAATCCTGCAGTTAACCGTATTCTACGTGTGAAAATGTTCGTCATGTTTCACAGACTCTTTGCGTTTTTGTGCAGATTATAGAATATTCATAACTAAGCTCATTTTCACCCAAAACTTTGAATAGCTTGTTAAAACGCAGTTTGATGAAGCATGTTGGTTCTATTCAGTTATCTTTTTTCTTTTTCTTTGTCGGCATCTTGTATTGGAACGGGTTATCATTACGGAGCCCCTAATTAGCTTTCATACATATGATTACAACCAACTCATTCTTAATGTGTGAATAGGGATTCGTTCCTTTTTTGTATGAATGAGCTTCAAATGACGCCCCGCTGTCGGCGGTTCGTATTGCTATTCAAAAGCGCCTGTTTCTTTGAAACAAAAACTGTTTATTTTCTTTTATAGTGGTACATGCACACACTTCTTTTTCTTTTGATCTAATAGTTTTCAGCGTGAAGTTAAATATTAAGCCAATGCAAAATCTGTCGACGCCGAATCAGTCTTATATCCCATCTTGTATGTTCCTCCTCCCATCCCTTTAAAGACTTAAGTCTCTCTGACTTTTGTGCCGCCTTTGTAATTAACTTTCAATTTGTCGTTGTGTTTAGCCTTTTTTATTTACTGCGTTTTTATTGATTTAAAAAGGGATGGTCGGCAGCTTCAAAGAAAAATGTTTCAACTCGTAGATCATTCACGTTTTAGCTCTTTTGGAAAATTAGTAAAAATGCGCCATTAAAAGCTGCCAAATCTTTTAGAAAGCAAGAAGTATTAAGCTTTCAAAGTGTTAAACGATTGCCGAACTTTCCAAGATTCAATAAACTGGACCGAATAGTTAATAGTGTCTTTAAAGAACTGTTTAGCAAAATTATGATAATTTTTTAACAACGGCCAATGTTTTATTTGTTGATGGATTCTGACATTCGCGTTTACTCGTCACGTTTGCGGTTGGCTTTTTAAATAAATGAACTCAAACAGTGATTATTGCTATATTGCTAAAAATCTGGTCGACTTCATAGAAAATGTTTCTTTTCATAACCCAGGTTACACTTACAGTAAAATATCTCTCAACTGACCCTCCTCTTTCCGAAAGAAACCGTGGATTTACATAAATTTCGGTACACCTTGATTGAGCATGGAGGTTTTTAAACTTCTTTCAGACTAGATGAAAAGATAAACTGCTTTGTTAAGCGATAAATCGTCTCAATCACATGCGTGTGAATCGTACAAGCTACAAATTATTCAGTCCTGATTGCTTAAGAAATGTGTCGAGAAAGGCTAGATTTTAGCGAGAGATTTTTTGTTTTTCATGGCTATGCTAAACATATAGCTATTTTTCAATCTTTTTCTGTGTAAAAACGGTTACCCTCTAAAAGGTTGGGTTTTTTTGTTCATGATACAAACAAGAGGAAATTGAGAAACTTTTAAAATATTACAGATGGAGACATTTAAAAACACATAATGAATGTAAAGTATTTGAGATGCAACGAAAAAGTGGCGAAGAGTCCACTTAGAAGACTTCCTTTGTTTCGGCCTAGTTTCACTGAGCCACATAAAAAGGTTTCCTTAACAACGCTTTTTACACCGGGAACATGAAACCATAAAAATTATAGACAGTCATTATATAATTGAAAATAATATCCCGAATGAGGAAAAAATCGCATAGTTTTGCAAAACTTAAGGAGGTATAAAATTGTGCTCTTTTGGCGATGTTATTATTTAAACTAAAGGGCTATAAACGTTTGAACAGAAAACTAGGGTAGAGAGACTTGTGTTTTCTTGTAGTTGTATGATTAACCAATTTTCGTTTTTAGGACAAAGTTTTTCATTTTTAGTCATAAAAATAATATCAGACAACGAAAAATTACAAGATAATGGAATTTTAATAGCGGCTATGTAACAGGTTACCACTGATTTTAGATGCATTTTTATATCGGTTTCAGAAACAAATCGTAGAGACAAAGAGTTGAAACAAAAAATATCGTTATATTCATTTCAATAACAAATCATTGAATAGAATCTCAATAAAAAGAGAAAATGGAACCAGCAGATGCCATTGAGATTGTGCCGTGAAATATTAAAAGAAGGAACTTTGAAATCGTTTTAAAATACATATCAATCTCTGAAAACGTGTTTGTTGAAATAAAGGTAAAAAAGTGTCATAAAATAGCTTAGTTTGGAAGAAAGCTAAAGTAATTTTCGATGTTCTCAAAATTTAACTTGTCTTCAGTTTAATGTAATTACACACTTTGTCCCTGAACCGTGACATTAATGCTAGCAACTTGTTGCCTGCAAATATTTTTTTGGCTGTAAAATAATGAAGTGTTTTTCAGAATTTGACGTCTCGAATATCAAAGCAAAACAACCGCGGCAAGGTTTCTTCAACTGTCACCCGTTTTTCCGGTAACATTTACCTTCAAATTAAGGAATCGAAGTGGAAGTGAAAAAGCTTTTGAAAGCAGAACCGACGTCAACGCTTTATAAACTTCGTGATTTTTTAAAAATATAAACCTTTCATAATTACAGATAGAAAAGAGAAATATACAGATTCTTAGTGGTTGTTTAAAAATTATTTTTTTGATAGAAATAGCACAAACAGTTTACGGTAACGCCAACGCTCATTGAATCGTGCAGAGATTTTAAAATCTTAACTTAAAAACTGTTATCTATAAACCTAATAGATTTCAGCGTAATTATTTTAATTTTTCAAAACGTTAAAGAGAAAATTTAGCAGCTATATGTGATCTGATAATTCTTTTTTTTATGTCTCTCGTGCTAAAAACCGAAAGATAAATATGGCCAAGTCTTTGATAGCTCAGTCAAACCAGGTCCCAAGTACATGTCATTGTGGGTTCATCTTTTCAGGTCAAAACCGCTAGTGCTTGGATATTGTCCAACGTTTTTGACTTCTCAATGCCAAAACACGGAAGGGTTTTAAGACAATTTAGTCAAATCAACGCCGGAGCCCGAAGCTTTACACTAAAATTCACACAGTAGTCTCAAATTGATGTGTCGGACGGAGTTTACCGCGTAATTACGTATGCAATTGAGAGAAAACTGAAAATTCTAACCTTTGCGTAATTTGACTGTTAAGATGCGAAATCTCTGAAGAGCTTTTAAACTGTCAAATGATGCGACAAAATAAGAGCTATATCAAGTTTTGTTTTTTAAAAACTAAAAAAGAGTTGACGTTGTTTGTTATGATTGTTTTTTGTCTTGAGACTTTCTGTGCTGCTGCGATTCGAATACTTTTTATTTTCCGTTCCACTTAAAATATAAAAACTTAATGTTTTGACTTTTGTGTTAAAACAGGTTAACAATATTTTGTAAATGCACTTTTATATTTGTTGCCTTGCGCTTAAATTCGACACAGGTTGAAAATATAAATAATAAAATTCTGCCTCTGGAAAAAGATACACTCGATTCAAAATCCTAAACACAAAAATATATCTCAAGAACAATTAAACGATACCTAAATTCGGCCTAAGGAAGAATTTTCAACTATCCTTTCATAAACAAATGCGATTTTACAGTTAAGAATAATAAAGGGGTCTCGAATTATGAAGCTTTGCAAATCTCTGCAGAAAATTGTTTGTCAAGATCAGTATTTCAATCGAAATCTCTTTTAGTCTTTATACTAGAACTCTAGCTAGGTTTCTGTTGACAAAAAAACAAAACAACGCAACACATAGGATAATATGCTTTTTCATAAGTTTTTTTTTCAAGCTAGGTTTTGGGTTATGAAAAATTACGTCAATAAAGAGAACAAAACCGATTGCCCAGCGTGAAGACGGATGATTCTTGTTGAGGGACAGCCAAACTAATTTCCTATGTTAATCCAAACGCAAGCATACGGTGATATAATCACTGTCACTGCTCAACATTTAGGACTATGTGCGACATGTTGTGGCCATAGAAAGCTTGAAAAAGTGGCGCTTGGCAGAAATCGTTAAAAAAATACCCAAATTTTTAGCCCTGATTCCGAGGTTGATTCTTAGCATAGTATTGTGTAAATATTTCAAATAAAATTAACGGCGACGAAAATGCGATAACGAATGAGAACAAAAATTGAATTATTTCTCTTCACGTCAAAAATAAACAGACGGGAGTATTTGCTTTGAGGCATTTTTTCTGTGAGAAAAGGTATCCGTGGTTTCGCTGAAACTAAACTTTCTATCTTTATTGAATCTCGGAAGCTTTCGGCTATCGCTAGAACTAATGTCAAATGAAACTTTTAACTCTCCGACTGGTTGAATATTTATCTAATTAGTGGGAAAACATACAAAGAGGTAAACATTTTAGTGATAAAAGCAAGCCGGCGACCTGAATTTTATGCTAATTCTAGAAAGATCTTACAGGGAAAGAAAAGTGTCTGTCTCGAATTTTTTAAAAAGAGTTTTTTACTTTTCAAATTGCCTCTTCGCCCCAACATGCCTTAAAAATCGTTTTCCTTCCTCCAATTCAAAATTTCTAAAATATTAAAAAGCAGCTCGCTTCGTTTAGTTTGTTTTACTAAATTGCCAAATTGAACAACAGGATTTTAATGCATGAGAAAACCTGATATAAGTCTTTCAAGCAAAGTTAATGTTCGGCAAAATCGTCTTTGAATTTAGCATAAACCTAAAAAGGTCTGAAATGTGCCGAAACAGGCTGAATAATAAATGGAACCCTGTCGACTGCGGCTCCATCGAGTCGTTATTATTTATTTCTAATCCGTAAGTTTATCATAAAGTGGAAAGTTCTGCCACACGCTGTTTTGTTGAAGCACTGTCTTGTTTTAGAAATCAATAAAATTCGCTGCTGGACTTGCAATACGCACTGTTCTAATCCCGGTAATTCATTCAAACAGAGGTTTAAGCCATTTCAGTGATTAATAAACAATTTCTTTCCGTTCTTCATTTAAAACTTTCATAAAATAAGTGCTTCTATTTATTCCGCTTGGTGACTGAGTCACCGACGTGTACAGACCGATTCACTGATTCAAACTAATGGTTGCTTTTTTGGTTTTAGTATTGGCCTCGCTCCTCGGCAAAAACCACGATATATTCTTCCTAATCTAGTTATGCTATTGTTGTATTGGTTGGTTGCATTGCAAGCCATATCTTTACATCTCAATGAGATTTCAATGAAACTCGCGTCTTGATGGACGTATTTTTTACTCTAGTGCCTTCCAACTCCGACTCAGTGAAATCTGTGTTCCACCAATAGAAAAAGGTGTATTACTGAATGACCGAAGGTTTGTGTTACATAGCCACTCTATTCGAATAATATTGGCGACAACGTTGAGTATTATCTGTCTGTGGTGGCTGGGTGTTTGGGTTTTCAGCCGGAACAAAAGAAACAGACTAATGTAGCTAGCGAAACTTCAGTCATGAGAAACGTATATTCTTAGTTTCTGTTATTGTCTCAATTATCGCTTCTCGAGTTTGCAATAAAATAAATTACAGCCATTTCTAAGCCTTGTGAAAGCCGTTTGGCGCCAGCGAACCACGCACCAAGTGAGAATAACTTGTTAATTGTTAGTCGAGGAAATTGGTCGAAATTGATCCGTGATCTCAAAGGATGCCGACATTTCAAGAAAAAAATAGCCGAGATAATTGCCCATAAACAAAATTTTGCGGTTTTTATCTTCGCTTTTCTCGTAATATCTCCGCTTAGTTTGGGTAAAAAGTGTACAAAATTCACAGTTAAATCTTCTTGGGTGGTGTTGGACAGGCTAATCGGATTTTGTTTTGATTGGCACGAGAAGTGAGCGTTCTGAGAGGTAGGAGGTGCTAAAGGCGGCGAACTTAGGCGGGTTTCTAATTACTTCTTTTTGACCCAACTTCGACTCGTTTTTGGTTCATCGCACACGGCCATAAAACATGCATTAAAACCAAATTTACGGTCAATCCTGCAAAATATTTATACTTGTATTTTTCTGCTCACAATTGCGACCGGAAAAATATCAGTTTTGCACGGGCTTGGCTTTGAAGCTGAAACTACGATAGATAAACAATTGTTTGGAGCACCGACTCGAATAACAATATAGGCGGCACGATGAAAGACTCAAATGTTAACACCTCTGCTTTAGTTTTATCGCAAAAGCCACATCTAACCCTCGTGCATTAGGCACTAATTGTTTACTCGTTGTTACGCTCACAATAGGCTGTTTGCTTGGTTCAAAAGTGTATTGCCGTAGCCTTTCTTATTCAAATAAAGGCGGTCTCTTTTAGAGGTGATGACAGTACTTCCAGAGGCGATGACAATAATGCGGTGCGATAGCGGAAACACACAATAACATAACAAATGATTTTCTTTCGAGTGTTGTCATGCTGAGTGTTTAGATTTTGGCAACCAATCAGCACGTTGATTGGCGGTCGGCTTCCTTTGATCATCGAAGCCTGATCGTAAAATGTCTCTTCCATTGATTGTGTTCATTAGTTCGCCGCCCTCGCGCTCCACCTATGTCATCTGTGATAATAGTACCTTATTTGTGATAACAACATTTCTGAGAGAAGGCTATAAGCACCAGACCCCGCCTCTGTCTTCTGATTGGAAGGCGGTACCGTTTGACTAATTACATTTAGACTGTTGGTTCGCCACCGGCTCGCAAACCAGCTGAAAAGCTTTGTGTGGATGGCAGATTTTATTTAGCACTTGCTTCGCACCGAGTTCGTGTCGCTTGATCGTCGAGCAGCGAGGCAAAAGTAACTATTTAGGTTTGTTTTGAAGAGAAATGGCCGCAGCTGCGCTTTCTAGACCAGAAATCTTTCAATTTCGACGCGTAAGTATTATTCAAGACAGCTATAAACGCTTAAAAGAGATGCATTTTATGTTCATAATTTATAAAATAGTGCTTGTATTCAGTTTTTGCTTTCTCCTTGTCTTCTAGGAGCTGTCCAAACCTTCACCGTTGGCCCTTTTGGCAGCTACATGCAGTCGGATCGGCCAACCTGGATCAATCCATGAGTATATAGACTGTCACGGAAAAGTGTACAACACGGTCCAGCCGGAAACCTATCACATAAATTCAAGTTACCCTGAGCGAAACTTTCCACTCACACCGCCGGCTGACGCTTCTCCGCATTTCAATCCCTTTCAGGAGTGTTACATGGCCTCTTCTCCGTCGTCTCACTCTTCTCGTGGTTTCTCATTTTCACACGGAATTGGTCCTTCAAAAAGCAGTATGGCTTTTAGTCATCCACCGTGTTCCCCAGTGCGGTCTTGCCCCGTCGCCTCGTCAAGACAAACGTCTATGCCAGGCTTTGGGTGTACGGCTGCAGGTTTCAAATCTGAGTGCAGCGATGTGAATTCTTTACCGTGGTGGAGCGTAGATCCCAGCAAAACTATTCCACGAGCATCAATGCCTACATCTATGCACCCTGGTCTCACCCCTACAGGTCATACGATGCCCAGCAGTCACTTCACTGCCTTGCCTTTGCATCCAGCTACTTCCACTACGCTGCATGTCCCCAGTGCATTTACTGCCCAGTCACCAAGTCAGATGTATTCTCTTGGCCCACAACTGACGCAGACGAGGCGCTGCAGAAGATGCCGGTGTCCAAATTGCCAGCTAGCAGCAACTACAGGCAACACGACGAAAAGAAAACAACACATCTGCCATGTCCCTGGATGTGGTAAAGTGTATGGCAAAACATCTCATTTGAAAGCTCATCTCCGCTGGCACACGGGTGAAAGACCGTTTGTGTGTAATTGGCTTTTTTGCGGCAAAAGTTTCACAAGGTCTGACGAGCTTCAAAGGCATTTACGAACTCACACTGGAGAAAAGAGATTTCTTTGTGAAGAATGTGGTAAGCGCTTCATGAGGAGCGACCACTTGCGAAAACATCAAAAGACACATCAGAATACTGTCAAAAAACTAGGCGACAAACCGGCCAAAGATGCCGCAGAAAATATAAAGAACGAAGCGTGCAAGGAACTGACTGTGGCTATCGACAGTGAAGATCATTTAGCTAAGCTAAGTAGTATTGTAGCACTCACGCCGAAACAGGAAGAAAACGATAAAATGGAAGCGTCTTTTGAAACATTTATCAATGTGGAACATTAACCCTTTAAAAGGGCCATTGTTACTTTCTGCGAACAATTCTGCAAGTTTCTTTGTTAACCAACAGTTTCAAAATAGGCGTAAAACAAACAATAATTCAGTTTCGAATTAGAAAAACTATTCACGAATATTTTATAAAGTTGAAGGCTTGATACAACTTGGTGCCGTGTGTTGACCACATAGTACTACGAGTGTAAAGTTTATCCAGAGTTGTGTTTCTATATCGTATGCTGTAAATATAAGATATTTAATTCCTGAATAATGCCTCGTGTACGGGGGACTTGGTTGAGCAGAAATAAACGTTTTAAAAACATTTATTTTATGGCTGTGTAAGTTTATAGTTTGTCGTTTTCCGCAACACTTCGCTTACGTTTCGGTCTTAACTAAAACACGAGACTGCTTTGGCGTCGGTATATTAAATTGTCTATTGCGCAAGTCATATTGTTATATAATTCTTCCGAGACTACACACATGCTAAATAAATTTTCTTTCTTTGAGGGAAAATACATTTTGATTCTAAATTGCACTTCTCTTGAATTAAACTAAGCAGCTTGTTGTAGGCGCCTGAGGTATTCTTTAGCGGTTCCTTTCAACATATTGTTTACAGATACAAGCTGTATTGCAAATTAGACTAGAACTTTTAATAATTTCCTTTCCGTGCCTCAAGGAACACTTGAGAGTATTCTTGAACGGCCCTTTAAGTGATTTCTGCACGCTTCTTTCTTCTCAAGAGCAGTTTGACGTTCGGAGTTGAGACGCGATTTCAAATAAATATTTACCTGTTGTTGGGACATAAAGCAAGTTTTCCGCTTTCTGTTACTACGCAAAGGACAAGCCGCATTGCTTATGGATAGAATTGTTAAAGTTCGAAAAGTTACACCTACTGAGAGAGAAACATTTTTCAACTATGAAGGTCGATTCCATTGTCGTCGTATTTTGCTGTGTTCTAAATAAAGACCAAGAACAAGTCCAAAAATTTCATATCTTCGTTTAATTTTATGACCAAACAATCTAATTTTGTCTTTATTAAAATTCCTTCTTTATTTTTGGTGATGTAATTAAACAAGGAGCTACATTATTGTTCTCGACATCAATCAAGTTACCCTCGCAATAGATTCATCCGTGTTTAGAACCAGTTTGGATCTGCTTTCAAAGCATTTACCCCACTTCTTTTCATTTTCTGGAATTTTTTAAACATCAGACTTAACTTTTAATACAGTAGCATAATTACACTTTTTAGCTGGAAAACGTTGCTGATGATTCATGGATTTTTTCCGAAGCTTCAGTTTTCTGAAAAGAAGCGAGAAACTTGCGACACCATAGTTAGAGAAATTACACACCGACTGCTCTCCTAACATGTAACAGATAGTTTCTTGTGGTATAGGATTTTACTCTGCGGGAAAAGTATGCGATACATAAATATTTTCAATAGCACTTCAGGAATCAGATTTGTCGCTGTACTATGTATATACTTTGGAAAGAAACCGTTCTTGATAAAACAAGAGAAAAACCTGTTCTTTGAAGTGTTTCTCTGCGCCGAACTGGTGCCGTCGGACCTTTGTTGAATTTTAAAATGTCTTTAACTAGCACAAAGCTACGCTTATCAAATTTACATTAATTTCAATTTCAGTTTAGACTGTGTACCTGCTTTTGCTTAAAAGCGTTTTTGCAAATTAGCAAAATTAGTGATCCTGCCGTGTTTGAATTAATATTTCTTTAAGAGCTAAAGAGAAGGGACGCCAGTTTGGCTGGAAAAAATCTTTCACCAAACCGACTTCATTTGTTTTAATAAATTGTAAAAAAGTCACAACCAAAAAACAAAAAACTGCAATTTAATAAATTGTTCACAAATATTTTAATATAGCTTTTTGTCACCAGATATTCTTATGAATACGAGACTGTGTTGAATCGATTTCGGCCCGAATTTCTGTAGTCACCCAGAGTTTGTGATTTTTTACACCAAAACTATAAGAAGGAATGTAGTTGAGAATCTGAAATTTTGGATTCCCAAATGTAAAACTCTTCTGGCATAACTGTTCTGTGCCTGGTGGCCTTTTCGAAAGCTGTCAAAGTTGTAACTTTTGTATCAAAAATCGTGATTGTCTTGCGGTATCGATAAGTTTGGTTGTTGTAATTGAATTCAGCTCGTCCTTTGAGTCGCATATACGTATACATGACAAGCTCTAAGTTTGGCATTTTTTAACCTGTTCGTATTTTGCGTTACTGCAACACAAAGAATCCTGTCTATACAAAGACTTACAAAACATTCTAGGCAGTTGAATTGTTTACTTTAGAAATAGTGTAAGGTGCTCTTGTTTACATTTAATTTCTTGCTTGCGTGAAAGTGTTAATTGCTATTTATACGTCGGGCGAGAATTGTTTGTTGAGACAGCGTGTAGAAAACGCCATGCGGCTTTGACCAAATGCAAGAAGAACGTGATTTAATATTTCAAAATGGAGGAGAGCAGTTTGGTATTTACTCTCGCTGCCTACATTTTAGCACCACAGAATTTAAATTTCAAGAATTGGCATTCAAAGAAAGTACAGGTAACGCGAGAATTATTACGAGTATCGGATACACCCTTAATTTTGTCATTTGGAACTTGCGTGGCTTTGTTTGAAAGTGAAAGGCCACCATTGTGAATTAAAACTTGCCTTGACGTGACGTTTCTGCACACATGTAATTTCAAGTCCCCTATTTATTCGGAAGGAAAACTCGAAATGTAAATCAGGTCGCATAGAAACTTGGTAGCCTTCTTCAACTTCAGAAAGAAATGCACATAAAACGGCAGGTCGAGGAAGAAATAAATTAAAAGTTATTTTGTAAAACAGGAAAAGGACACGTAAATCCACAGAACTCCTAAATCTGTCGGTGCTTACGAAAACGGAATATAACTGTTTTATAACTTGAAACAAATTCGGTTTGCCTTACAGTTACATGAATTTGTAAGTTTAGCTTTAAAGAAGACCACAATTCCGATGTAACGTAGCTGTCAGGGCTGGTTCGTATCATATCTTTTTTTGCAAGTGTGGATCACCCGCCATCAGAGTGAATTTCCGTGTTCGTGATGTACAAAATGTAAATCAGCAGCTGAATAAAATATATCTTTTCCACAGGCATTGGCGAATTTTAAATTTATTTCTATCTTACAAGATGCGAATCTTATTCTGTTTTTATTTTGTGCTTAATAATACAATATCAATAGATTTTTAAAAGTGCTATCTGTAATGCTTTCAAACAGTTTAGTTGAGTATTATATACTTCAATCCGCTTGTTACTGAATACGATTCACGTAAAGTAAATGTCGTTAGTTTGTTTCTTTTTGTCGTTATCCCGGCCTTAGGCTGTAATTAACAAATTACCGTGAGATATAAATAAGATTAGGATTGTAAATTTAGTCGATAGTTTCGCTCATTTTGCGGGAAATTGCTCTGCTCTGCCGCGATGGAAAGATCATGCATGGGTACGATTCACTCGTTTTTTATCAGAGGACACGAAAATAAAAACTCTATTTAATTAAAGCGGCTGATGCATTATAGTTTTAGAAAAACAGGAAGAGTAACTTGACTTTTAATAAGATAATATTAGCTAAGGAAGAGAAAAATTTATCTGACTGAGAAAGACAGCGTGTTGCTAGTTGGCCGATAACAAGACTCTGTGAGTTGTTTTATTATCATCGGGAAATCGACTGTAAAATTAATTCGCACAATTAGAGGAGTTCATTTCCTTTGTATGCAACTAAGAACTTTCATGTCAGGCAAATTCTTCAGACATTTGAAATAAATCAGACTTTATTGATTGTGTTTGATAGAAGAATTTTAGTTTACAGATTTTATCTATATAACTAAGCAAAGAAGCTTCGAGTTCGATTTTACCAGCGGTTTTTATTTATCAAACTGGCAGTTGGGTAGTTAACACATGCTTGCCCACAGATTCTATTACCCTATCAGCTCTCTTCATTTTTCTACATTAAAAGTCTGAAAACTTGGGTTTTTCAAACTGCCTGGGAGTCATGTTTGCAATAATGTTCTTTGTCGATAGATAAATTATAACTCCACGGGTACACTAAAGAAATATAACATTGTCATTGATTTGCTTGAACTACGTGCATGCACCTGAGAGCTAATTATATTTATTTTAGTGTACTTGAAAAGAACTTGCCTGACCTTCGAGATTATAATTTACACGTATTAATTAGCACTTCTTTCTGTCCATTGTAACCATTGTTCTTGTTTTATAAACGTGCTTTCCTATAATATGGATGACGCTTATAACTTCTCAAATGAAATTAAACCTCGATTTCTTCCGAATTCAAATTTAGGTTCCACACCAAAGAAGCCCTCGGGCGAAAATCTCAATTTTCTACACACCCAGTTTAAAGAACCTAGAATTGAAGCATCTTGTTCCTATTTTAAACACCATTCATTACTTGGTTGAAAAGTTGGACGAGAAAGACTAACCTTTTGCACATTAGTTTTGCCAGTATAATAGACATGCAAAGAAGAGGCACAGTTGATCTTTCTCCTACAGGCGTTAACATCAAAAGTTAATCAAAAGTGTGCATTCGCCGCCTTTATTAGAACTAAGTTGTTTATGTCTTGTCTTGAATGAATAAGATATCAATTGAGAAAGCTATTGAACTTTCAATTGGAATGCTACGATCGGCTCTTTGGTTCTGACAGTTTGAAGAGCGGATGTGTTTGAACTGGAGATTCCGTCCCGAGCATACTTGGTGCCACTGCAATATATACGGGTCGGCCGCAGATACTTTTGACAAAGTCCTAATGGATATATTGCTTAAATTATGTTATTCTTGGCATGAAGGAACTGTTTTAAAAAGCTATTTTCCCTTTATGAGTGATTTATGACGTAGTGTTTCAGCAGTCGTATTTGTTCAGAAGTATTCAACTTCTTGTCCGCGTACATTAACTGAAAGTGATAGGTGATATGTCTCTTCAACTTTTTGTTTTACTAAAAGTTTCACTTTCTAGTTGTAAAATGACGTCGTTGTTATTGTTAATTTGCCATTTTTGTTTTGATTCTCTTTAAAAGAATATTACAAACGGAAATACAGAATAAAAAGCTAGTTTCTTGTTGGGCTATGAGTCAGTATCGTGAGTAATTTTCCGGGGTGGTTTGTTGCAAGCAAGAAGGCAAAAAATAAACATATAGAGAAAGCTAACATCAAGCGTCAAAAATTTCTGTAGGTTGACAACAAAGTCAACATCATGCGCCATTACAGTCTTACCTTTAATGCATGTTTCATGAATGTACTGTGATTTTTTTTTCAGTGGCTTTACAACCAAAGTCTAGCGTTGTACGGTATTTATAGAGAGTTTATTGTGAATTTTTCTGTGATGTTAAAGACAGGTTGCCTAATAGTTTTGTGGTATTAAACGTTGGCAATCGTCAAAATTGTCAATGTTCTTTTCAATCAGTAATTCTGTAGTTAATTTTAAGCAGTTATTTGACCCGAGAGTCTGGGCTAACAAAAATTGGTACTGAATTGAATATAAGTGTTTGATCGAGGAAGATTTTTTTTGCTGATCCAACGTCACATAAGCCTCATGCAGTCGATTTACTATCTTATTTGATTTGAGATTTAAAACTACATCAAATGCATTTAAAGTGATCGATTCTTATCAAATATCTCTGTGGAAAAAACCCTTTTCTTCTAGTTATTTTCAATTAAATTGTATTTAATGAATTTCCCTTCGTTCAATAAACATCTTTTCACTCGTAACTTGAATAATCTCTTTCACAATCTCTGCATTTAATGAAAGAATGTTTCTGTGGTTTTTATTGAAAATTAAAAATGACTGATCATTTCTGTTTGATAATAAATAAGTGATTTTTTCCTGTACATTTTAAGAAAGGTATGTATTTCTGTATATAGCAAGGTATTTTAAGGAAGTCTGAAAATCTTCGACTGTTCGCTTCGTATCAGATAAGCAGAAGTATATTATAATTTCTTTTGAAAAATATACTTTCAACTCGTATATGTTTTAAACTGTTTTCAGATAAAGAGTGATACATTAAACCTTGTAGATAAAAATGAGAATTTTTTAAAAAATTAGGGATTGACAGCAACAGTTTTTCGAAAGAGATCATAGTGCAATCATTCAATTAAGTTATTACCTATGAGAGAACAATTTAATTTTTAACGGTTAAAGTTTAAAGAATGATATAAGTTGTGTAAACATCTCGTGTTTTATTAGTTCAACTTCAACTGGCTAAGGAACCATTTTGTTCTATAGTTCTATATCACTGAAATGTGAACGTGAGAAATTGAGGACTATATTGGAAGGTTGAGATTACGTTTCAAGTAGTTATGTGCGAAACCAAGACGCTTGCATGTTATATTATCACTTTACAGTAAAAACAAGCCGCCATAAAAATATTTTTTAACCGGCCTAGTTTTGAGAACTGTTGAGTTATTAAAGTGTTCCAATTCGGATCTTGATAGTGGCATGAATAAACACAGGTGATCACGATAGATGTCCCGTCTTAGCTGGCATATTCAGTTCACGTATATATGTTTTTATAATTTTATTAGAAAGACGAGGATCAAATTTGCCCAAAAATTATAAACCACGTAAGAACAATTGAGGCTGAACTTCAGATGAAAATGATTTTTTTTTTATTCACAGAGCAAATTATATCAATACATTGCTCATTATGTACAGTTATTTTTATGTTTTGCACTTATCGTTACTCAGTTAGTATATTGTAAAATTATGCAACTTTTCGTTCACGTTTTGCAGAAGCAAAGTCAAGTAAGTTAGCATTTGTAATTTCTAAGGACGTAGAGATAACAGTTTGTGAATGAGAACAATTAAGGCTCAATTTGTGTATAAAAAGTTAAAAACATTAAGTCTCGACCACAATTTATTGGTTCCTTTAAAAAGAATTGCGTGAGTACAGTAAAACACTTTTGTGAACAGATTTTTATACATGTATACTTTGCCATTTGATCAGAATGTATTTATTTCAGTTTCTTTCATAATTTACCTGCCAGATGCAATTATTTTATAATTTGTACTTCATTTATTTTTCTTAATGTTCCCGACGGTAATGAAATGAAAATTTTGAAGATTAATGAACGCGGAAGGCCAAGTTTATCCTTTATCTGCTGATCTTGCGTGAATAGACCTCGGACGGCCCTCAGTGTTTTGTCGATAAAGTCCTCTTGGGAAATATTAGATGCTTTGTTTAAGCTAAAACTCTTTTGTACCTTTTTCATTTCTGCATGCATCTGAAAAAGAGAACCTTATTTCCCAAGAGGACTGTATTGGGAAAAAATGTTGTCTCCTTGTTGTGTATTGTTCTCATAGTCTCTATACGGACTTCAGGAATGTTTCTTTTTCAGTTTTAGATTCTTGACAAATAATCCAACTTTCAGTGCATTGTATTTCACAAGGGCATGTTCGTTCATGCAGTGACAACCCTCCTTAATTCGCCTTTATTCACTTTTTCTCAGCCGATTCTCTTGTTTTTTTATTTTTTTGCGATGTTTTAAGTTCTGCGGCAAAACCACTGAAAATTCACGCAGAAATTGATTATTGGAAAGTTTTCTTAAACTCTGCTTCTTTTCTGTGCCGATTGTCTTTTGTTTTTTGTGCATTATGTTTTTCTGTCATAATACACTTAAAATTTATGCAGAAATTGATTTTACAGGAAAGTTTTCTTAAACTGTGCCTCTTTTCTCTGCCTTGTGATGTTTTTTGTGGTAATACCACTTACCATTCTTGCAGAAATTAATTATAGTAACGTTTTCTTAAACTGTGCTTTTCAGAGATGTAACAGATGAAGAAGAATGTCCAATCACGGCTGAAATGTCGTCAAAAGACAAAACTGTGTAGGGTCACTACCCCGATCAAAACATTGACAATATTTTTAAAAACATGCAAAATAAAAGTTTCAGAAACAAAATTGAACTTTTCTTTTACCTTGAATTGCTTTATGAAACGTTCTTCATCATTTATCATTGATATTATCTTGTTCAGCATGTACAGAAGCTAAAAATGAATAAATGCAAATTGCCTTGATCTTGATACTGTGTGGAAAAAATGATGTATGGCCCGACAGAGCTCAGTTTATTTGCACATCATCATTTTACAACATCTGTGGTAATGGCATCTGTTCAGGGGTTTTTTTGTTTGCTTTTTTTTCCTTCGTTTTTGAAATTTCTCGTTATAGCCACTAAAGTTTGGCAAAAACATCGAATTACTGCAAGTCACTTAAGTTTGTTCCAGTTAGATGGTGTACTAGAACTTTGTGGACTGAAGGCGGTTCGATCGCTCCACGCAAAAGGTTTTATACTATTACTAAGGAAGATCTTCGTCTATTCGTAACCGGTTTCAAGAGTTTATGTGAACTCAATTCTAATTTTTGACACTGAAACATTTTTGATAAGACATGCACATAGGGAGAGTTATCAAAAGAATATTGCTGTCTTTGACAATAGAAACTCGTTATTACGATTTCTCGAAATTTTGAATGCAGGTATGATTTATCTAAGCTCGCTCCGATTTTCCAGAATGTTCAAATCAATTATGTTTATATAACGGTCAAGTAGACTTAATTT
>JAODFW021027434.1:0-17203 GCA_027575235.2 Palythoa mutuki | reverse complement strand
TTTGCGTATATATGTGTATTGAGCGTCCCAGAAGGAATGAAATTCTCCATAATCTTGATTTTCAGCTTACTGAAATATTCGCACCACGAGGAGCAGAAAGCAAAGCTAGAAACATGCGCCTCATTTCCACTCTCAGAGGAACACCGCAGACCGTCGAGCAGTGCAGGCTTACACACTTTCGACAACGTCGATAGATTAATAGATAGATTGATAGATAGATAGATTGATAGAAAACCGAAACCTAGACTCGGCCTATCTGTAGTAATTAAGAGAAGAGAGTCAAAATAAAACATTTTTTTCAATTTCTTTGCGATTAGTACTGACTGTACAGTACATATTTTGATCAACATGGAATCGGGGTTACATCCTCGCTATTTTTTCAACGTCAAACTTAGTTTAATAGTTAAATATTTACTTTCACATGAGTGAAAACTAAACAAAATCTATTTTTGAAGTCTGTATTTTCCGAGGAATATCCAGGGCAGTACTGTGTATCTCATGATGTATCAAACCGGCCCAAGTAAAGGCTACCAGTATCCTCTTGTTATGAATCAAGTATGAAAAGCATTTCAACAAAACGTGAGCAGCATGCAAACTTAAGTGTTGCAGTATATGACCTAAGATCGATCGTTTATGTTCAGTTGCTAAATGTGCAACCTCCAAACTAACCTGGAGGTATTCGTGCCAGCTGTTTGCCCAGGTCCAATAGTGAGCTTTGTACAGCCCGTTTCTAACAGCCATCATTTCGTTTCCCCGGTAGTAAAACACAGGCCTGCAATAACAAGAATAGAATGTATAATCAGATCTTTGAAAATCCTACGTACAGAACTTTCTTGACATTGATAAAAAGTATAGTGGTAGTAGTAACACTGAATATAAACCTGTGCGTGTGTGGATCTGTTGGTAAGATCTCTGACTGCCAAGCGCGAGGCCCTAGGTTCGATCCCAGGCCTTGCCGAGGGTTGAAGTTTTGTAAGGCGTCCTTTCGCCTCACCATCCGTCGACAGGGACGTTAAGTCGTTGGTCTAGTTTCATAATCTCCCCACCTTCCATTGGGGGCACTTATCGATAAAAGTCAGGGATATCAATAAGTTTTTAAGCAGCCGTTTCATGTGTCACCCGTAGCATTTCTTCACGTAAATTGTACTCTTTCCGAGTCTTTGTACTTCTAATGAAAATCTTCACCCGTAACATCGAGTGAGCTCAACCGTAACAGATGTTACGGGTTACGGCTCTTATTGACATCCCTGAGTAGGGTTTATGGCCCATTGTTGTAGTCTGGCCATGGTTGCAGGGGCAGTTTGCTTCCCGAGGAAGCTTCAATATCACTTGGCTCAAACATATGTAGCAGTGTTCCATCAAATTCGTATTACAACAAATTTGCATCACTAATACTCGAGCTGGTACTATATTTATCTGAAGCCATTGCGTCTTTATAAACATGCATGCGCTTCGACTCCTCATTTCTACGTCATAGGTCACGTGTATCATTGGAACAGAAAATGACTTCCGGTTGCCAGAAACGGCCAAATTCTAGTTTTCATTCTCACTTTTTCGTTTTAATATTGTTATCCCGCTCTTTTAACTCATTTGACCAATAAAATAGGACACAGACAAAATTTTTACATAATATTGATATGAATCTCTTTAAGTATTACTTTAAACTGCGCGATGCAGTCCTGTCTTCAAGTCCGGTTCCTTGTGGTGTGCCACAGATGACGTAAATGCAATTTAAACCAATGAAATAGACCAAAAAATGCCGATCCCAACATTCAACCAATCAAGAAGCTCGTTCAAACACTTCCCTCGGTACGCACAGAAACACAACAATCATTGTAACATCCCAGTAATTCGGCTGACTAATCCCAGTGGCAGCCTGATGCTGATTGTGATTTTGGTAATCTGTGATTGTTGGTCCAACAATTTTGGAACATATCGCGTTCCTTCGCATGGGCCTTAAGAAATGGCTCTTTTATTGATGTCTGACCTTAAAAACTGCCTATGTATCCAATTTAAGTCGCTACTTTGTGGCGTTTGAATATCGCCTTTCTATCCAGGTTGAAGTAACGAGCCGTTTTTCTGTTGAAAGGAAACAACTATTGAAGGGAAAAGCTTTCTCAAAGTCGACAAAAAGCAATAGTCCTGGAATGTTTTCAAAGGCTGAATATCTTAAGATTCCTTCTATTAACCTAATGTTCTCCGATTGAGCGTCCTTTTAAGAAACCTGTTTGATCGTAACTGATTAAAGTTGATAGGACAGTCTTTAATTGGTTAGCAATAGCTTTGGTGGCAATTTTGTAGTCGCAATTCAATAAAGTAATTGGTCGCCAGTTTTTAAGTAATTGTAATATACGGCTTTTTTTTGGAATTAACTTAATTATTCCTCTTCTCTGAGAGATAGAAAGTTGTCCTATTTTGTGTCCAAAATTAATTGCATTGAGATAGAGTACATTTATATCTCTCCAAAAAACTTTGTAGAATTCTGCTGGAAGGCCGTCATTTCCAGGCGATTTGTTATTTTCCATAGACTTAAGAGCTTCAAGACATTCTTTTTCGGTTAGCGTTCCTTCACAATAACTTTTTTGTTCTTCGGAAAGTTTGGATTCTTACTCGTGAAGTCCTTTCTACTGCTAAAAAATCAGGGAATTTTATTTTCTGACGCGAAACCGATCAGTCCGCTCTTAGGCGGACGGCCTCTTAATCTTTCATCTGCTCTGTTTAATAAACATAGCAACAGTTATTATTTATTTGAACTTAGTATTATAATTAATATCATGACAAACTCGATGAACAGAGAATGTATATTACAAATCATAGGGAGGGGTTTAATGGGGCATTTCTTCCCATGCCTGTATTTAAAGTGCATATAAAGGAAAATTTTTTTTTGTCGGTTAAAAACTAGGCTACTTTTAAGTTCAAATTCTGAAAAAATTTCTGAAGTCGGACTTTTATTAAGTTTTTTTTATAAGCGCTCAAAGTTTCTACTTCGAAATCTTGGAAGAGCAATCGGAAGCCTGGGTTCTAATTGAGCTCTTACGTCATCCCAGTCACTTGCCACCGCACAGCTTGTATCTTCCTTGAGACACGACACTTGAAGAAGTCACATGTGTAAAAAGTTTCGAATATTTAGTTACCGAAAATGAATTATTCTGATAATGTCGAACTTGGATATTTCGATATGGAAGTGGAACCTGGCACGTACCATTTCAATGTGAATGAGACACGAAACGCCGAATGCGCAACAGACCAAATGCTAAATCCTTGGGATGGAGAGCCAATTGCTAGTCAGGAATGGATCAAACAGTATGAAAGAGAGATTAGCAAGGAATCTGAAACAGTAGAAGAATTGTTAAGAAGGAAAGGGTTAATCGCTGTTCGAGACTGGTAAGTTTGGAATTGCTTTCGAACTGAGTTTTGCTTTAATTATTCGTCAGGGTGCCTTTTGTCTTGCGACAGAATCTGAAAAAAATGAATAATAGCATAGAAATTGTATTCAGAAATCCATATTACTAAAATTAGAATTTTAATAAACACAGGATTGAATTTTGGAGATAAAAAGTTACACAAGCCAAGAAAAATTTATTTTACATTCTATTCTATCAAATAAAGCAACCCATCATACAGATTACTATTTGCTGGAGGTTAGCCAAACAATAACATGAACAAGGTAAAGGAAAAAAGTAATAAGTACGAATGAATAAAGGGACAACTTTATTAATAGAAGTTTAAGTATTTCTCTTTCGGTCAAAACCAACATGAAGAAATTACCTTTACAGTCTTTTTTTTATGTAAATCGTTTAACAATAGATCCTAGAATGTAAAAAATGTGAATCGTTATGAATTTAAATTTTGCATATTGACATTTACCTTCTTTCAGCCATGTTCTTGGTTGAGTTTCATCATGGACACATCGGTTGAATTTTTCATCATCAAAGTTTTCATGCTTGTAAATAACATGGTACAGGAATGCTTTAAATTTTGACCAGATCAATTCACCATCTCCTGAGAATGTTGATCTCGCACTCTACAGAGAGTGGTTCTCACATGGTTTTGTCCAAGAGTTTAGAGCATCACAATTTTTCTGCTTTGCTATAGCTGTCAGGAGTTCAGGGATTTCTTGTGAATAAAAAAAGGAAATGAGAATAATACTATTGATCAGCTCAATTTGTTCTTGTACAGTAATCTTTGGTGCCAAATAAATGAGAAGAGGGCTCAGAATAAACCATGGAGTTGGAAAATATTTAAAATAATAGTGTGTGGGTGTGGGTGGGGGTATTAATAAATGGGGGGTTGCAAAAATCTAAAAATATTTGTTCACTATATGTTTGGCATGCAAGAGTACAATGTTACATGTAACTGCACATAAATGCAGTACATTTACTTTTTATGATCAAGCAGCACTGCTGCACGCATGTAAAAACAAAACTAATTACCTCAAAACATTAAACTGAATAACAAACTTACTCTTTTTCAAGTGCCACAGATCTAAGTAATGCTTCATTTGCTTCAGCTGGAGCCTCATATGCTTCGATATTGATTTATGTCGATCTGTAATTGGTAACCCAGTTCCCAGTAGATAGTTGATACACTGTTGGAAGGCAAGGTACTCCATTGCTTGGCTGCTTCCAGCCACATTTGTCTGAAAATTAGAAAACATCAGGTTACAAAATATGAATGTAGTAATAGTTTCTTTAAGTGTAACTCTTTCATCCTTAGCAGATTTTAAGGTGCCTTTAGAAAACAAAAGGAAATAAATACAATATTGGTAATAAATACATGTGAGGGTGATCAAGTGGAAAATGCTGTGGATTACGAATAACTAAATTCTCCCAACTTTGTTTATCTAGGGTTCAGTTCAACCATCGAACTTCACGTTTGTCAAATCTAATGCAGATGAAATTGGTTTTCATGTCTGAACTAGGCCTAATATTATTAGACTTGATTGAGAGTATTGTCAAGTATGTCATTTGCTATGTTTGGGGCTTAAAAACCTGAAACCAAAACATAATTATGTTTAATTATATTAATACACTGGATTTTCGGACTTGTAACTAAGATGTTTAGAAAATCAATAAGATCACCTGCACAAGAGTAAAGTGGATGATCATTGGAATGCTGCAGCAGAACATGGTGTATGCGCAGTACTTTGCCGAGTGCCCCATACTGTCATGTCTCCCATCTCCAGCCATCACTAGGGGTTTCTTCAATGATTGCACTTTCTCTTCCATTTTTTCTTGGTACTTTTTCCAATGAATTTGAATGGCTGGAAATAGTTTTTCTAATTTTGTTTTTATTATATACGACAAATCCTTTGTAATTTAAATGCAGTGCCTGGTTAAACTAAGTTCTGTATCTGATGAAAATAAGCAATGCCATATACACTTCTAAGCAAAACTAAAATAAAGTGCAAGTTAGAAGTAGAAAAATATTTAGCTGAGGTTTGAACATCTAGTAAAAGCAGGAATGATTACTGCTGGTTCATTCAAAGGGTTCAACTAGCATTAATTGTTTTAATCTACCATATTTGCTTATGTATATTACTAAGTCAAAGTTTTAATAAAATGACAAACTTTTAAAAAGAGCATAGATTTTTGGCCCAAAAATGAGGCTTGACTTAAACATAGTATCAACATATATACAAGCAAATATGATAGTTAAAAGTATTAAACAGCTTTTTCTAAAATTAAGTATCTTACTCGTTGATGTGCAAAGTAGGTCCTGAGGGAAATACATGCAAGTCCCATATGTGAAAACACCTGGAAGACTTTACTTGCTGAACCACCAGCCAACAGGACAGCAAAGTAGAGGAGGAAATTTCCTGCGGCAATCTTTGTTACATGAATTTTGGGCTGACTTTGCCAGGAATACTCCTTTTTTGGGCACTTTAAGTTGTTACAAAACATTAAGACATCAACCATAGTACCAATTTCTCTGGCCTCAGCACGTGGATTTTCGGTCTTACAAGTTGGACTGAATTGCAGCAGCAACAGCAGTTTTGAGAAAAAGAAAACAAACTTTGGTTCTGTTCTGAGATTATTACTTGTCATACAAACTCTGAAAAATAAACACGATACCCCTTCAACAAAGTTAAAATTTGACACAGCAATTATAATTTGTATTCTCATATACTTATATTTTAATATTTGATTTTTTGTAATTAATGCCCTTCTTTTAAAAGTATCAAGCCATCTGTAAAATATATTGTTTTGAAAGCTAATGTTATTTATCTATAATTAATAACTAAATGTATATAGTATGATTCTGATATTTAACTTTCTGAATTTCATAAAATTAATTATGTACAGCAATTATTATCTGTTATAATGACCAGGTGATTAGCCAATTCTTATTTGTCGTTGTTGGCCTCCATCCGCCTCGTAAGACAATGGATACATCAGTTTGAGTCACACTTCTTGGTATGGCTATACAGTCCAATAAGGAAAAGACAGTGTCTTTGGCATAAAGCGCAGGTGTAGACTGATGCTTCTTAAAGCCAGTTCATATTGCAACATTCATAAATGGTGATTAATGCACATTTATGAATAATTTCAAGGGTAAAAAAAAGCGTACTTGAAACCTTCATAAAAATAGTAGAATAAGCCGGATCTCAAACATTTTTTCAGAAATTGAACCTAAAAGTTTTTAACCAAAGAAATTTTTTTTCCCTTCATATGCACTTTAATAAAGCTCAGCCAAAAGGCTTACCATTTGTTCCAACTAGTAACAGAAGTACAGTACACTGCTTCTACAAGGTTACTGTAGATTTAGTTTGAAAATTGTCTAGTTTTAAAGTAGGCCTTTTGCAGCAGTTAGTCACATGGTACAAATAATGTATTCTGATGGTCAAAAGAATGTTGGAATATCATGGGTTAATATGGAACCAGAAAATAAATCAAGCTTTTTTAGCTATTTGTGTTTTGCTTTTGATTCTGTCAAATTCCTGTTTTGACCAAATTTCTACCGTGTGACCAATTGCTGCGAAAGGCCTGTTAAAAAGTTTGCAACTATTTACTGAATGTGAAATTTAAGGCCTGTTTCAGAACTTTCCAGGATCTTTTCAAGCAAATCCAGGACCTTCTGTATCAAATAAAATTTGAAAGCTTTACAATTTAAAATACATACTGTATTAACAAGCTTTAGAAAATGTGTTTCTGGAGGAAAATCAAGCCTTCACATTATGTACAAAAATTTTAACAAACAGTTAACTTTTATTAGTTTTGGAAGTAAAGAAAGAAATTTTTTGCCTATTACAGGATTCAGTTTCAAAGACAACAATCCACTTCAAGGATTTTTAAAGGCCTGTAATGTTTTTCCAAATTCCATGGCTTTCCATGATTTTCAAGGACTGTGGCTGCTCTGCTGTTAATGAACTGACTTGAAATCAGAACGGATTGCCCAAACAAAGAATTTGTTGTAATATGTCAAAAACTCGCACTTTGTGTTTCTTCACCCGTTCCAAACACTGAGAAAGTAATGAAGTCCCAAGGGGCAAAGCCCTGAGAGATTTGTTCTTTTTTATGTGTTTTGAATGGGTGATGAAACACGAAGTGCGAGTTTTTGATATGGCTTCTCAATCAGGCATTATAATTTTTTGAATAACAAACACGCAAACAAGATAGAGTGTGAGAAGTGTCACTGGAATGCAATGCCTATTATTTACGAGGTAATTATTCATATTGGTCTGGGTTTTGATTTTGAATTCAAGCATTTGTCTCACTTTTCTTACGATGCCACAGTTTTGAGACCTAAAAACTTCGGAAGGAGATGTAAATCATATTCTGTATCAAAATGGCAACTAACCAAACAAGTAAAATTTACCGCTTTGGATCCCGGACAAAAGCATGACAGAAAAAAATATAAGGAATTGCAAGATACACGTGATATCAGCATAATGTGTAGCCAAGCGAGTTCATTTTGGAAGTTGCAAAGCAAAATGGCAAGCAATATCGCCCGAAGACTGTTATTGAATTGTGTTCACTATCAGACGCTATCCAGTATAAGAGAATTATGGCAATAAATGATATGGGTTATTAAACATGAAATTGGTCATTTCACTTTATCAGTTTGTAGTTATCTAATTATAAGAGTAAAAGTTTAAATTTTCTCTTTTACCGCTCGGTACCTATGTCCAATTGATGCTGACATTCGTACGGAAGAAATGTATTTTCGAACTGCAACTTCAAAATCTATGCTGGTAAACACTTAAATCGCATGTTTAAGAATTGTTGGTAAGAGTTCATTACTATTTCCGTGAGTTGTATTAATCAATAAAACAATTCATTGAAATGCAAGTATTTGATCTCAGATAAAAAAAAAAAACCCAGTGTTTCATATGAGATGAAACATGGGTAATGTTTTATCTGGTGTTTCATTGGGTATCAAGATTCATCCGCCTGACCCAAATAGTCGTTATTTATTGGTTGTTTACCGCATGAATAATTAATGAGTTTGAGAACCTGACATCTAGCATAGCTTTCATGAATTTTCTACTGATACCGATTGATCCGCTTTTCAGAGGACATTCAGGTACCCTTGTGGGAACGTTGGAATTGTGAGCCTCCAAGAACTATATTGTTTTTCGCACAAAAATCTTTAAGCATTTCTACATTCTTGTTCATTGGACCAAGCCCATGTTTACCCGCTATGCTCCAGTAGCCTGAGTTACTGGACCCCTCTTTTGCATTAAAGTCCCACTTCAGACATGTTTGATCACTATTCTTTTTTCAGTCAACAGGTTGTCGCTTACAAAAACGTACGAATCATCATGGAGACACGGAACAACACACTGATCCTTGGCCTGTTCCATCACAAAGAAGACTTCACGCGGTCGTCACAAACCTCGCCATCAAACATGCATTTCTTATGTCTGAATGAAGACGAAGATTGCTATGAAAATGGTACGATTAGCATCTCAAAGAGTATGGAGAAGATTGAGAAGGTTACCGAGGAGAAATCCATCAATCAAGTTGTTGCTGTGGAGGATCTCTGCGCCCTTCTACACGCGGCTCTCGTTGATAAGTACCCTGATAGGTAGAGTAAATTTGAATCAGTTTTATTATTATGTAATGGCAAAGTTTGGAGACAGCGCCCTTCTACACGCGGCTCTTGTTGATAAATACCCAGACAGGTAGAATATATTTGGATCAGTTTTATGATTATGTTATGGCAAAATTTGAAGACACAAGGCTCTTGGTTATAAGTACCCTGACAAGTAGAGTAATTTTGGATTAATTTTATGACTTTGAAGTAAAGGGACGCCGTGGCGGAGGTCTACCGACTATGAATGACCTAGAGTTTGAGTATCGTTTAACTTCTAGAAAACCTTTAAAATCATCAATAGTGAATCGACTTCTAGAATGGAAAGTATTGACTCACCCACAGTAGACGAAAAATTGAGAACTGAAATGGGAAATTTTTCCAAATGTGGGAGAATTTCACTTTTGGTCATTAAAACCTTTTTTTCCTGATGAATTGGTATCACAGAATGCCCATTGTTCTGGTTGCGTTTTGCAAATTCAATAGATTTATCACTTTATGGCTGAGCTTTTTTTTGTGAGGGGTTCGAACTTTTGCTTACGAAGTTTAGTCTGCGTCATTCGGATGAGGCCGAGGTGTTAATCGTGATGAGCAAACTTTATTTTGGAAGCCCTGCTAGGTATTTCTTAGTCATGCTAATTGTTAGCACGACCCTACGCCACTTAGACAAACGTTTGTCCTTGTTGTTAAATTTATAACATCACGGCTTGAATTCATAATACCGTTTTTTATATTGTCAAGTTGCCGAACGCGTATTTCTTCACACTCCGCAGATCAAAACGTTCCAGCCGGCTTCACTAAAAAGACATTGATTGATTAAGAATCATCAGACCCCTTCACTATTACCTCTACGGTGTTACTGAATCGATATAGATTTGGAGTGGAAGAGCTTTGTAGTGGAATACATTCTAGGTACAACTATCGAATACTCCGCACTTCATTTTATTCTGAAATGCCCGGCTATTATTCTAAACAACGTTTCGATCTTATGCAGTTTTATGATATTTCGACTTTTTAAAAAAGACAATGAGACATGGCCGGCGTTGTTTTTCCAAACTGAATAAACCTATTCCCACGTGTTGTTACAGCAAAATCAGTCTAAGATTGCTAACTTCTCAAATATTGGGTGTTTTAATCTCATTCGAACACGAGAATGATTTAAGATAGAATTCTTCCAAGAATATTTCAAATCAAAATTTCTATCAGCTGTGCTTTTGCCGTTTTATGGCATCATTAGAGAAGGGTCCCAATGGTGTAAAACAGAGCTTGATAAAGACAATTAATAGGAAAGCGAAGAACGTTGAAACAATACAAAGTGAGCAAAAGCATAACAAAAGGAGGGACGAAACCAAAAACCTGCTCGATTTAGTTATGCGGATTAAATCTGATTGCCGCCAAAATCAAAATGGACCAAACACTCCATAGTTTTACATCTCACTTTATTGCGGAGTGTAAAGCAGCTGTTATCCCGTCAGGTTCTGAAGGGTGGAAATAACCAAGAATGTTTCGTACCATACATATTTATTTTCATAAACTTGGTTTCGAAATTTCGTCCGCCAATTACTATACTGTCATCAGGATTGATTCCTTTCTTAAGAGGGTGACTAAAAAGCATTGGTTTGTCGGCAGTATCATTGCCAAAGTTGATTTTTTAAGCACCATAAGTGCAACTGCCCTTGTGAAGCGTGAATCATATGTAAAAACTTGTTCGCAAATGAAAACTATTGATGGGAATTTTGCAACGGTTTGCTTGTCCTGCTGTTCCGTCAAATAAAAGCCTTTGATACTCGAGCACAAAAACATAAAAAACAAAACGGCTGTCAAATTAGTTGCCAGATATATTCAATTGATGTGATCGTTTTAGAGCAAGATAAAATGGGTTAGCTGTTTAATGAGTTTGTTATGTGTACCAAATCTGCTTTCGACGAAAATCAAAATCGACTAAATGTTTGTACGTACCTATAGAAAGGCTATCCGTTCCGGCCTTGCACTACCCTACTCCCCACCGTCCTTCTGCAATACTGATAAGATTTTGCCTTCTCTCCCCCACAAGGGCGAACCACGTCGCTTTCGGGAGATCAGTTGAATCTTCGCGCGCAACAGTTGAATGATTTTAAACCCTCGCACCACGTTGTCATTTGTTCTGACATGAATAGAGACATCGCTCTGAAAGTCCAAATATGAACATTTGCACCAGATAACCACAAAGAAAGTGATAATTTCGTTAAAAAAAATGCGACCCCATTCGTGATACGTCATTTTTTTCTCAATATTAGATGAGTTATTTTCTGTGAGATATGTTAGGAGAAGTGAAATACTGATCAACTATCTAGGGCTATAAGGGTTAATGCTCCAAGCCTAGTTGTATATATCTTTGAAAGGCTAATGAACGCTCAAATGACAAAAATTGGGATTCGTCTTTAACCAAAAACATCATAAAACTACTGCATTGCCAACGTGGTGGTCCCTAATGGTGCAGTGATTATGTGCATGCCTGACTAGTCATGATGCAGAGGGACGTGGGTTGGAGTCACGTCCTGGAGTAGATGAAAAGAAAAGACGTTGAATGACAACTAAATATTCGTTTCGTAGTATTAGTTGTTGAACTGCTATTAAAGGTCCGTTTCCACGGATTAAACATGTTAGTCAAACATTCTCCAATATTGTTGATTGATGTTGGACGGTGTTTGATTGATGAGTGTTGAATTGTGTTGGTGTTGTGTGATTGTGTTGGTGTTGGATTGTGTTGGATGCTGGAGTGTTCAAACGAATCCAACATCACTCAATAGTGTTGAACCGAGGTTCAGATTCCGGAACCTGGGCATGAAATTATGGTCTACTATGCATAGTTTGAACAAAGTCAAACTTTATCGAGCACTGTCCAACATATTTGATTGTGCTGTTTAAACGGTTTAAACACGTTGCGTCCAATAATGTTGGATAATGTTTGACCAACATGTTTGATCCGTTTGAAAAGAGAAGTAATAGTTGTATTAACAGCAGTAGCAACAGTAGTAAATGCTACCAGAGTGATGGCTTATTGTACCTCTTTGAAAATGTACATCCCTTAGGAGTTTTCAAAACGTGTTGTTCTCTTTAGGTTTCAGGGTCCATCACTTACTTCTGTATTCCTTGCATATAATAAGTACTACACCAGACAGTATCTAGATCCGAGTCCGATCAAGTACTGCTATATCGATCCTTTTCAACATCAGAACAAAGGTGATCTCAAAGAAGCCATTGAGAAAGTTGGATTGCCATCCTTCATCAAACCTTGCGCTGGAGTTGGTGCCAGTTCAATAAAAATGATCACATCGCTTGATGATTTGGAATACTTTGTGAAGGAGGTGAGAAGAAACTATCATTCAGGCAGGGACGATTGCACCTCGTTTGTGAAAGAACGATTGGCTGGCAAAGAACTTGTACCAAAAGAAAGTTCCGAAGGATTTATTTTGGAGCAGTTTATGGACACGCCGAATAAAGTGTCGGCAGACGGGTAAGAACCATGTTATTAGATGCACGTCTGCATCAAGAAGAGAAATCCATCGCGTCCTCTTTTAGTTAATACGGTTATCCATGTATACACATGTCCGTATTCCTGTTTACTATAATAATTACAATTTCCTTGAATTCGAATTAGCTCTAGTTTTCCCTAATCTTCTTGAAAAACTATCCGATAATAGCACGCTGTTATCAGCTACCTTGTTATCAGGACAGATGAATGAACCAATCAGAATCTGGGCTTCAGGATTTCTGACCAATCAGCAACTGAAGAACCACGCTTGTTTATTTCAGTTTTGGTATATTTCGTAATTGGAAATAAAAATATTTTTTCGTTGGAAATTGTGTAAAAGAGTATTGTTAATCGACGCATATTAAAAATATGAGTTTATTTCTGCAAATATTTTGTATTTCAGTCTAGTTTTAGGAAAGTGTATTATTATAATAAATTGGTAATAGAATTTTGTGCTTGTCCAATTCTGTTTGTTATCGGTGGCTCAAAGCAATGGTAACAGGTCTCAGTGAGGTTAACAAGTGCCACCAATGTTTTCCTCATAAATGCTGGGTAATGCCAACCGTCTAACTATAGGCTCTACCACTGAAGTCGCATGTCACACGTACCCGTCATCGTAGCCCCTGGGAATGCTTCGGTAGCCGAGTTTCAGCGGCGAGAGGCGAGTTTCCGGCGCCTCAAAATAACTGGAACCTGTGTGGTAGTGCAAGTAAAGCCCCTACAAAAAACTACTTGCCCTCCAGGTTGGGGGTTGGACACCGGGCTAACAACCCTGTTCCATAAAATCAACTAACTTACGGAAACAGCAAAAAAGGAAATCAAAACTACTGAGTGTAATGGTTTTCTAGAGTCATCGCAGGATACTGGTATGAATGAAAGTGGTGAAAGCCGAAAGGAAGCCACTGACAGAAAGATAGAAATCTTGAGTACCAAAACAAAGACCAGAATTGGATTTTGGAACATGAGGACGATGTATGAAACAGGAAAGCTGGCACGTTACAGCAGAGATGAGACGCTACAATCTTTACATTCTTGGAATCAGTGAGAGCAAATGGACAGGATCAGATAGATTAGAACCAGCTCACCAGCACATACAAAAAAAAGACTGCCCGCCTCAAAATATTCGCACACAAAGGATCTCAGAAGGATCCTTCGCGTGTTTTGGCCCGAGACCAACTCCAATAAACATCTTCTTGCTCGTTGCAACCAAGACAACATAGACACTATTATCATGCGAAGGTGATGGAGATGGATCGGCCACGTGATGAGAAGAGAACCAGTCAACATCTTCCGCACGGCTCTTTACAAGACACAAGAGGGGAAGCGGAAGCGTCGGCGACCCAAGAACACCTAGCGTCGAACTGTGGAATGGGAACTCAAGAATCTCCAACACACATGGGGGACCATTCAGAAGCTGACCAAAACAAACAGGAGTGGCGTACCTTTGTTGCTGCCCTACATGCCAGACAGCATAATGGGCATGAATGAGTGAGTGAGTGTTTGTTATCATTACTTGTGATTAAACAAACTGGATTCGCTCTTTGCGTTCATCCAATTTTGTTGTCTAATCACGCGCAATGGTAACAGACCGAATTGGACTCCACTCAATCTGTTACCATTAGTTACATCATTATATTCATTACAAATGAGTTTTTTTTATTGTTTTCTACGCGGGCATCAGAATTATGTGTACGTTGTAAGAGGAATTATTTAAGGATCTCGTAAGTCAATAGTCTTTTTTCCAAACAAACCTAAAACTGCTTTGGGTTGCTAATATATATATATTTATTGATTTACCTCTACATAAATAACAATCCTTCTTCAATTACTGTTAGCTTTTATATCATTTTTGTTTTCCATATTCCTTTGGAGTTTTGTTGTACAGCAGCTATATTTCAGGATTTGAAAATTTAGAAAGCGAAGAACAGTTCGCATGAACTTATCTTTATTTACTTTGGTCACAACTTGGTACAGTGTTACAGGGTTAAGGTAGCAGGAAACTGGACCCAAATTGATAATTGTTCCTATCAGAGATAGTTGTAATTTGCCGAGAGGCCATTATTTTTCCTTTTACTCACTTTTAAGTACATAGATTTTTATTCTGTATCCTTTTCGCATTTGGCCTGTAACAATAGAGTTTTTTTGGCAGGCATGAATATATTTTGGGTCCAAGTCAGACCTATCTCGGAGGGCATTGGGAAAATAAAATCTGAAAACTACCCTGGGTACCAGAGGCAAACTCACTCTTAGAATAATAGAAAATATATGCCGGCGAAACGAGCGTGAGTTAGCCTCTGGTGGCAAACCATGAGAATCTCGTTTCCGTGCAAACACGTGAAACAAGCGTCTTTTGGTTTCTTGTCAAACAAGTTTTTTCACGTGGACAGAAATTGGATCGTTCTCAGCTCGCGGGAGGTCATGGTAGGTCACGTACTATTTCGGGAAGACATGAGCTTCGTCGGTTACAATTCCAAACAGGTTCTTTTGGTAAACTTTTAACCGAAGCATTGAACGCCATTTTTCATTACGTATCAGTGACTCCGAACAGGCTAGAATACTTTCTCTCTAAAATACTTCCTTCATCCACATCTTCTCCCGAAGCGCTCTCTCTTGTTGTTTTCTGAAATTTGAGATATTTTTGAAGTTTGTTGACAAAAGACCACAAAACGTGTGTTGTAGCCTCTGCTAAAAAGTTTTCATCAATTTCGCTCATAATACTGATTTATAATATAAAGTAATAATACTGATAATATAAAGTAATAAGACTGATAATATAAAGTAATAATACTGTAATTTGTTGTGACAGGAACAGAACTCAGTATTTTGACAGATTTTGACAGCTGTGGCACTGTACAGTGAACAGTCGCTCCCTGACCAAACCGGTTTCTTCCACGTGATGGATTTCGCCCATTTGTGAGCTAGTGAAATACCGGTTTTTGTTTAACCAATCAGCGATTAGGTACATATTCTGTACCTGATGAAACGACGCTCCCAGGGTTTGCCACCAGGATATCGGCCTTTCGTTCGCTTCGCTCACTTCAGGCTTCACACTCGTTTCGCTGTATATTTTAGAAGCGAATTTGCCCCTGGTACCCAGGGTACTTGGCCCAGGGGAGCAGAATTAGCATTGGTGTTAGTAAAATCGTTGGTTGTTCACACGTGCAATTTTTCTTGCCATCAATATCGCCATCAATCTCTCCTAAATTATAATTGCCCTAAATATCATTTGTGTGAATAAAACTTTATGCCGCCATGCAGCTAAAAAGCCACATTCATAGTTTTTTCTCTAATCGCGTATTTAATTGTAAACTATAAGTTATATTATTGAATTTTTTAACCTATTGCGTTTCTAGCATTCTGATTGGTTCACTCTAATCTCGGCTATCAGCTCATCTACCTTTTGACCGTGTATGGATACATCATTTTCCGGTCGTTTTGTAAAAGTTAAACTGAATTTAATAGTATTTGGCTCTTATTTCATAGTATCTAGTTAATTAGAGTTGGATGAAATTTAATGAAATTGTTTCTTTAAACAATTTTCACATCTTATTGAAAACGAGGTGAACTAACGCCGCCGTCCACAATCTGATCACCTCCGACCCAACGCGCGTTCCTAGAGTCCTTAATTTTATAATTCTTTATTCAAGTAAAACTATATTATAACACTTTGTTGTAACCTTACCTGTTTTCCAACGTTTTCAGCCGTTTAGAAACTCCATTAAGAGTTACAGGTGCGCTACGTTTGTCTCGATGAAGCAGAATGGATCTACTTTGTATTTTCATTTTATGGTTCTGAGTTTCATCACTATCCAAGACTTCAAGTTTACTCTCCAGTTTGTAGAAGCGTTCATTCACTTGCATCAGTTGAGAGTTGGTGTACAACAACACAAACAAACTGTTGACGGCGAAAATTGCAATGGCAGCAAGCACAACGAGACACAGTGGTCTGTGGCCTGAGAGAAGCGATGTCTTCTCCATTTGTGTTAGATCACTCAAAGTTTTGTATGCGCAGCGAAACCAACTTTCATGTACGTTTAGCCACCTGATGAGTCATTTGTCTAGTATCAACTTCGGTACAAGAGTATTATATAGTGTTATTAACATTCTATTTTAGTTCAAAATAATGATTTCGTATACTTTTCTAGTCAGCCTTTTTTTGCAAGATAACGCATTTGATGACAGATCTGCCTTAAAGGAATTGTGTTTTGCCTTGATAAAGCTTAACAAAGTAGTTATGAACAGACAGTTCTAGGAGAAGTGCAACCTCGTTCCCAGGGCCCTTTCCTCTTCCGAGAGAAAGTACCCTGGTTACGGCTGGTCACGTGTCACCCACATTCTGGGTGGTAAAAAATAATAGACTGTGGGGAGGGGATGGAGAGTTAAATTTCAACACGATGACAAAATATAATAGCGGAGTACTGAAGGGGAGTTTCGTGTGACAGAATCATATGTAATTTGTTCCGACGGCTTCTAAATATAAGTGAATGCGTGCAAGTAAGGCCTGGAAAATAGACAGCTGTTGTAGGCTTTGCAACACAGAAGTTGATTCAGCAAACTGCGAAAATCTTTTTAAGCTGCTGTGGGACGGCTGAAGTCTTGTTGGTGGAATCTCTTTTACGCGAGGATTCTCTTCTTCATCGTTTGTGCAGGCCT
>JAODFW021026457.1:0-17205 GCA_027575235.2 Palythoa mutuki | reverse complement strand
CCACCGAAAAGCAAATGTTTTAACAACACTGTATGAATTATTTGCAATAGGTTATCATAATAAATAAATGTTCTTCATCTTTTCTCAGCCTCAGCATGTTCTTAACATGTTCTTAAATTTTTGGCGATTTTCAGCCTCATGTTCTTACAGTGTACTGAAATGGATCAAACAAAATCCAGTAGATATCTCTTGAGAAGAAAAAAAAAGGACAAAGACAATTTTTTGGCAACTAAACTTCTATTTTCTTCAAACAATGAATATTGATGATAAACAATGTTCGCCTGCTTGCATGGCTAGCTATCACGACGAAACTCAAGATATGCGCCATGATGGATTGGCTCGACTTACACACCGTTTTGCGTTGTCTAGTCTAAGACCCTCTTAAGCACCTCCTCCTCGAGGAGATAAAAATCGTCCCAGAATTGCGACTTGGTCAAACGTTTATTTGTTTGTGCTGTTCGGATAGTTTTCAATCTGTTTAAAATTATTTTAACAGCAGATCTTTAGATTAATACTGTAGCAACTGGCGAGTTTCCATTTTGTGAAATTTTTTGGAGAGCTGGGGATATCAATACCGTTCTATTCTAATCCACTGATGTCTGCACTCAGGGGCTATTCGAGTTCCTTGTTGAAACATTTTAAAGCCTCTCCTTATGTATACGCGAGCGTTTTATGTTATTGAACCGAGCGAGTCCACGCTTCGCGTTCATCCAATTTTGTTTATCACGTGTAAAGATAACAGACCGAATTGGACGAAAACCAAATCTTATTACAATTTATTGCAATAATTACAATTTCCAAAAAGTGTTGTCTCCTGTGTACTAAGAGATAATACTGAAAATCTATGTTATACAAATAATTTAATCTGTTGGAGGTGAAATTCTCCATATTGTTTGCCTCAGGTAACTAAGGTAAGTTAGGTAAGTGAGGTAAGTTGTTGCTATTCACAATAATGTTATCTTGTTGCTGATTGGTTAATAATCCTGAAACCCAGGTTGTGATTGGTTCATTCAACTGTCCCTATAACAGGTAGTCGATAACAGAGATTTGTTATTGGATATTTTTTACCAATCAGATTTCAGGATATTGTAAATATTATAATAAACTGGAAAATACTATATTATACCAGATTATAAATAAGTTACTTTTACAAGGTTTCTTCTTTATCACAGAAAAGGTGAAGAAGGGCAAAGAATACGACAAGCGTTCGCTCCGAAAATGATGCTTCCTAAACCAGTTCATGAAAACATGGACAACTTTAACAGAGTTACAGGTGACTTAATAAGGCGATTGGAAACTTTAAGGTCTCGAAAGGATTCAGTGATTGTTGTGAACGATATGATTCCTCATTTGACTGACTGGTCGACAGAATGTAAGTGAATTTTAACAGATGCATAGATATTTAACTTGTTTTCTCGTTTTAAATCCGACTTCGTCGGAAGCTCAAGCACAAGTGACAAACTAAGCTAAACTGAACTGAATCAGCACTAAAGCTGCGTAAATTGAATCTCGTGAACAAATTGAATATCATGAATTAATCAAATAATGCGTGTACTATGACATCCTCGTCTGTTCAAATGTAAAGAATGTTTCAATTTTCTGCAAGTTCATAAAACGATTCAATTGATCATACATAATGCTCAAGAAATTTCTTCAGTAGAATATATATATATAAATATATAATATAGCTTAAATAATGACATAATTTAAAAGTTTAGTCTCTATGGAACTTTAAAAAGTATCCCAGATCTTGTTCTGTAAACAGCCTGAGATGGTAGATTGGAAACGGTACTTGCTAGCTGTGGTTCTCTCTGTTGCACAACAGCGCTGTGGTTTGGTGCAAGATGCGACCTTGTGCGACAAAGCACTGTAACTATTATGTTATCTTATTGAATGTAGGATCTTTGTTGTTTGGTTGTTTCAACTACAGATCCACGTTGCCAAATGTGACTACAATGATATGGATTTGTTATTGGCTCACCTAGCTGTAATTCTTGGAGCGGAGACAGCGAGCATGATAACGCATTGTCGTGCTCACAGAAGGCATTTCTCTCTACCTAGATGACATTGATAAATTGTGCTGATAGTCTCTTTATGCAGCCCGGTGGGGATAACCATAATGTCTTTCCTTTGAGAATAATAGCATCTTCAATTGTTAAGTCTTTTCCGAAGTTCCAAATTGATAGTCTTGTAGTTGTGGGCACTTGTTTCTACATTGTTGTCATCCTTCATAAATTGTGTGTCTCAATTGATTCAGAACTGGATCTTTTGTGGTGATGTTTTGGATCTGCAGGAGTTTTGTTGATAAGACTTGAACTGATTCGGGGACTTGATGAACTTCAATCTGTGGGAGTTCACTACCGGACTGACCTGGCTGAGGTTTGAGTGTTGATAGGGTATCAGCGATTGGTATTTCTCAGCCTTTAACGTACTGTATACGGTCACGTTATACTTCGGAGCTCTTAGAACAAACCTTTGCAGCCTGGGTGGACAGCTGGAAAGTTTCTTTTTAAATATCGACTCAAGTGGTTTCTGGTTTGTATGAACTACGAAGTGATTGCCGTAAACGAAATAATGAATCTCTTTTTAAGAAAGATTTTAATTTTTCTTTCAAGACTTAAAAGTCCCCACACTACTCCCAGTGTTTCTCTTTCGATGTTACTGTAATTCTGTTCAGTCTAGATAACTTAAAGTTTTGGAGGCGTAGCAAACAGGTTGTCTATCTTGTAGAAGGAGTCTATTAAACCTTTGGAGGCTGTGTCACTTTGGATGACTGATTCTTTCTTGGTGTCTAAATAACGCATCACTCCCAGGGTTGAAATCTCTTGCTAGCTTCAATTCATGAAATGCCCGGTCGTGCTCCGGGCTACGTATGAATGATACATCTTCCTTTATTACTTCTTCTGGTGGACTCATGGGATATAATAGGCATACAGTTATTGTTGCAAGAAGAGGATCGCCGTTACTTTTCGGCAACGTTTGATTTGGGGAGCAACTTGAATCAGTTTCTATACAACTTTTAGAAAATATAAAGTTTGTAAGCTATACAAACACAATATTCCCCTTCTATTTTCACATTTTTTACATGCTACGGTCTCGAGTGTTTTTTTTTTTTTTTTACCCTAATAATTTTACCAACCTACTTTATTCGGTACGAGTCAAGAATAGAGTTCCGTTTTTAGTTTTAACTTCGTTTTATTTCCTGATTTTCCTGTTTTTATTTTTTGTTTTACAAATTTTTGCCCATGCGAAATACCAACGTTTTTATCCTTTTTCTTTTAAAATTCGAACAATATCAGTAAAAGTAAAAGTACCAAAATGCAAAGTTTTAAAAGCATTTAATACTCCTTTATTTTTTATTAAGCAGTTTATCTTTGGGACGTAGAAGCATTGTATTAATTAAAATAAACTGAACAAACACACATTCATTCCAGGGTGCCCCCATTTTTTTTCAAGTACCCCAACGCTCTCATGTACTAATATAGTTCTCAATTTTAGGTTCTACTGTAGTTTAAATGTTTTGAAATGCATCCAAACAGCCATGTTCAATTTTATGTTGTTTAAAAATGATGCAAGGTACATTTTCAAGTGAACGCTTTCAACTAAAAAAATACTGAAACACCCCTAAAATTTAAAAGCTGGTAGCCTTCTTTCCTTTCCTCAATAAATAGATAATGACAAAAGTATATCTGTCTCCTTAACTGACTTTATTCTCTTTGTTTTGCTTTAGCTATTGGTACGTTTATGTTTGATACTCGCTTTGGGCTGTTTGAAAATCCACCCCGTCAAGAGGCGAAGACATTTGTGCATCTTTCTGATATGATTCAAACTGAATTTCTACCCAAACTTTTCATGAAACCACCGGCCTACTTTCGTTATATCACAACTCCAGTTCTTAGAAAGTTGGTGGAAGCTGTCAAAGTAACGACACAGATTTCAGAGAACATCATGAAAGGAAAGCTGAGGGAGTGGAACACAGATATTAACCCGAAGACTCAACCAGACATTACAGGTTTTGACATCATTTTTATACATTAAGCCAAACCGGCTCAATTTTATGTTTTCATGTTTTTCGTTTTTAGCAAAAATAGAGCCGGTCGGTTTATTTTTTTTTTGCGCGCATAATATTTTCAACATGTCGCTTTATTTTAACGTATAGTCTGTGTTTTTCTTCAGAGTTTATTGCTTTGAGTTGAAACATAAAACAACTGGTTCGCATGCGTCAGTGTCCAGAACGCTTCGGTTCAGTTGCCCCACTCTTAAAATAGATTTTTCAAAGAACTATGTACAATATTGCTTATTTATAATTTGTATTAAACCTTGTGCAAAAATACTTTTACTGTGAAATTACATAGTATCGATCATTTTGAGCTTTGTATCAGCATGTTATTACATACACTACTAACTGCTTTTACTTTTTTTATCAAATGTCAAAACATTTTTGTCGACGGTCGCACGACTGTAAACATATAAATAAGTGGAAATGGCCTTAACGGGGGGATAGTTGGCGCAGCGATATGTCTCTGCATTGGACCCAGCATTTCGCGTCCGTTCGCATGGAACCACAACAATGTTGGCACTTGTTGCGTATAGTTGAAGTCGCGGTCAAACTTTGGCGCAAAACGTCCTGACACTTCCATTTTTCTTTGACCGGTGAAGCGTAGCACAATGTTGCACCATTTGCCTGGTACTCACCACAATGCTGGCCTCGTGCACACCTCTGCGCACTCGCTTTGCCGGATTACTGTACCATAATGCATCGCTTTTTTTGACAATGTTGGGAGTTGTCGAGTTCGTTTGCATGCACCACAAAATTTGCCAACAACTCCCAACATTGCGCATGCATGGGTCCTAATACATTTTATAATAAAGTTTCGAAGTAACGCGCGTTCTGATTGGCTGAAACGGCGTGCTTTATCACAGTACAGATGCACGGTCGGTGAAATGGTGTCGCGCCATCAACCTGTTGAAAAATGGCCGACAAGCTTCCGGACTTTTCTCTACATTTTTCTTTTCTTAAAGACAAATATGAAAGTGAGCTATTAGCTTTGATTGATATTGATGAATGTATATGCAGCGCCACAAACCAGGTGGTTGAAGGTGAAACAACGGAAAATGTTACCGAAAAAAGCATCGAGCTCAGAAATAGCATCAATCAAACTGTTCAAATCAACAGGTTTATTAAAATGTCGGGCGCGGAAATTGACGAGCCGGGAAACCGGTCCGAATACGCGGCGAATACGGCCCGTGGGGCGAATATGCATTTTGACAGACCGCGCGTGAACCAATCAGAATGCTATATTACATGTTTCATCAACGAACCTCGATGTGCTGGTTTCTGTCATTTCTTCGAGCACACCATGCTCCGACGCGTCCACTACGAGGTTTGAAATAGAGCCTCGCATTTGCTGCCCTGCAAACGCTACTATAGTCTGAGGAGGACTTAATCATCTCATCGGAAATACCACCACTTTCCATGCCTAACGGTTTACCACACACCGGCTTGGGCGGAGCAATAAAACCTTTAGAAAAATACAGAAACTGTTAGCGTTGCCACTCGACCATCGCCGACTCAATATTTTAATGTTACTTTTTTAATTTACATAGCATTTTTTTATATACACCGGGCATTTGTATTCTTTGTATGCATAGCTAAATCCTTTAAAAGCATTTTGGAGTCGGTGCTTACCCCCAGTTCCTGCAGTGTTGGATGAGAGTCTTCGATTCCCCTTGGGCGGGACACTAATCCATCGCAGGTTAGCCCAAGCGCAAGCTGGTACTCATTTTACCGACCTCGTAGTGACGGAAAGCTGAGTCAACTTTGGCGGAAAAGAAGGTCACACGAAACTAATATTTAACACTCGACTGAGCCGGGCTCTGAACTCTGAACCGATCCTTATGTACTGCAGACTTTATTAATTGTATACTTAGTATGAAATGGAACCAAACAAAAGCATATGTCTGTCAATGAACAATATTACACTAACCCTTTTTAGAGGAACAAACAGATATTTTGAAACTAAAGGGAAAAAAAACAATGCTCCCCATTTACTCCCACCCCGCCTAAATTCACCTTAATTTATTAGTAATCAACTGATTTGTGCCAAATGCGCTACAATACTGAAATTTAATCACCTTCACAGAGTTCAATGTCTCCCCCGAAATCATCAAAGTTTAAGTGGCCCCATCTTCCACTTGAACGGTCGACAAGTCTCAAATAAGCCTTGTTTCCAATGAGGCTGGCCGTGTCCCAATGTCTACGCTCCATAGTTTCATGGCACTTTCCAGTCGCCCGGAGAACCACTTGATCTTTAACAACTAATTCCACCCTTACGGTGTTTATATCGCAGCCACCACCAATGAGAAACACAACACTAGGGCCCGTTATTATAAACACTGGGGACGTTAAAGTCCCTTGAGGACGGTCCCCAACAATGGCCCCTGCTGGTGACTGAGGTGTGGGCCTCTTCTCAAAGCCGCCTATCCAGTAATGGCCCCGATGGTTGGATGGTTGGCCTCGGTTTCGTGCTGTTGGGTTGTCACCGTAGGTCGGCTGGTTATTAAATGCGTCTCCCGACGCTATCCAATTGGCAAGTGATCCAGCACCTTTTTCAAAGTCAAAACCCCCTTTCCTGCAAACTAATGAGATTTTAAGATTCAATCTTGACAACAAAGAAAGTTACGATGTATTTCGTTCACAGTAAACTTGAAACTTTTTAAATAACTTTTGAAAACAACACTGTCAAAATAATGTTGTTCTGAACTGCACTCAAGAACCTAACGATGAAAATTATCTTAAAATTAATCCCTAGTTTAAGAAGTTGTATAGAAAATGGCAATGGGACGATCCGTTACGAGAGTCCAGCCGGCAAGAACTTTCAAAATATCATGAGTATCTAGTCATTCTGACTTCTATGAGAATATTGTGCGAGTTTGTTTATGATACTGCAACAGCAACTACTACTACTACTAATGATAATAATGAAAATAATTATAACTATAATGATAATGTTTATAATAATAATGATAATAATAATGTTTTATTCGTACTCCAACAGGTAGCTCTTCTGAGCAATTCATTAAAAACAAAGCTTTACACATTATAATAATAATAATAATAATAATAATAATAATGATAATAATAATAAATGATAACATTGAAATTATTCAAAAAGACAAAGAAAATATATGTACATAAGAATAAGGACTAATGATACTATAGTATAAAGTATAAGAATAATGTCATAAGAGATTTTTAAATTTTTTAAAAACATTTTCAAAAGGCCATAAATTCTGTTTTCCCTCGACCTAAAAGATGTTTTGGATAACTTATTAAATTTATTGCGGGACTCAGAGGACATTACAACGATTTTAAAATGTTGGATGCATTGTGTTGAAAAGTGCCCACTAAATAGTTAAAAGTACGTAGGCCTTGAGTTCATTACGAGATCTAAGATTTCTCGTAGGTGCACGTACTTACATACACTCGACAAAATGTCCTCGAGAAAATTATTTTCTGTAAACCACTTTCATTTATGAATAATTTTCAGAACAAGTTTGGAAAAGCTTTAATTCCTATTTCAGCTATATATCTTGTTTGTGTTTTTATTTGTTGCTTTTTGCTTTCGACTTTTCACAATGGTTCTTGCTAAAAATGAAACAACGGCTGTGGGCCATCTTTTTGAGCCTTAGACCTCGAATCCAGATTTTAATTGTAATCAAGACTTTTAGAATTTAGTATATGGATCCAGAATCTATTCAAGGGAATACATGTAGAATCCAGACTGGTAGAATCCACTTTATGACTTCGTTGATCCAGAATCTAGTCAAGGGAATGTGGAATCCAGATTGTGAGTCCACTTCACCAGTTCATGGATCCAGAATCCAACCAAGCGAATGTAGAATCCAGATTGGTGAAATCCACTTTACCACCTCATCGATCAAGAATCCAGTCAAGGGAATCCAGAATCCAGACTGGTAGAATCCACTTTACCACCTCATGGATCCAGAATCCATTCAAGGGAATGCAGAATCCAGATTGGTGGAATTTTTCTTAATCCATTCAGAATCAAATCAAGGAAATGCAGAATCCAGACTGGTAGAATTCACTTTACCACTTAACGGATCCAGAATCCAATCAAGGGAATGCAGAATCCAGACTGGTAAAATCCATTTTACCACTTAATGGATCCAGAATTTAATCAAGGGAATGCAGAATCCAGACTGGTTGAATCCATTTTACCACTTCAGGGATCCAGAATCCAATCACGGGAATGTAGAATTCTGATTGGTGGAATCCACTTCACCAGTTGATGGAATCCAGAAATCAATTAAGGGAATCCGAGTGAAGAAATCAGAATCAACGATTACCTAGGACTACCTTATATGGTGCAAGGCAATTTATAATTTTTAGACTGCCGGATTTCTAACTATCTTCTTACCCGAACGACAGCCGTAAAACTCGGCTCGCATACAAATGTGTATCTTCCAAGATTTGGGATAAATGCGGACAAAGCGCGCCACGATAGGAGGGTTGAGCATGTGTTGGACTATTCCGTCTCTGTTGTGGTTGCCAGGAAACAACTAAGCATAAAGAAATCGAGCTAATTAACATCAAAATACGTTTTTTTATTACGTAAAGGGTGCAAAACTGTAATTGCAAATAAAAAAGCAATCAGCGTCTGACCGGTAATCAGAGTGTCATGGGTTCCATTCCCATTAGGGCCTCAGAAGTTTTTTCTTCTTCGAAAAAAAAGCTTGTGTCAACACAAACATTTCTTCTATAGTTATTTCCAAGCTGATGATTTATACAACTACTAATTTATCAACGCATGGATATATTGAATCTAGCAGTTAGCAGGACATATACCCGATGTTCCATCTATAAGAACCAGGTCAAATGACCCGTTCCCTACGTGAGTTCCTGTAGCTCAGTGGGTAGAGCATCTGACTGGTAATCAGAGTGTCATGGGTTCGATTCTTGTTAGGGACTCAGGAGTTTTTCATTCTGAGAAAAAGAAGCTTGTGTCTGCACAAGAATTTCTTCGAAAGAAGTAAAACTTAGCCAAGCACATTATGATTGATTATATTGGAATAAAATTAATTTTTCTGTAGTAATTGTCTTAAAAAACTGAAAACCTCTACATCTTGCAGAAAACATCCACTTTTTTATGTTGCTATATTTATAATAATTTAATGATATAGAAAGCATTTTTAGATATTTACAAAAGAACTCAGAAAACAGCAACCCGAGAAGGTAAAAGTTGTAGAGTATCATCTGTATCTCCCATGTACCTGTATGGGTTTATTACCTTAAATTAATACAGTGCGTCTCTTTTAAACCGTAAATACCTAAACCAACATATCAAATTAAATCTTATGGAGCTGGATTTCAAAAGTATACTAAAAATTTTGAACAAATTTCGAAACATATGGTACTCTTCGATGCCAAATAAACGGGGGGATCGGATTAAAAACGTGGGGTCGGAAAATATTTGAAAACCTAATAAGCGGGGGGAGGTCTTAATAAACGGGGGGATTGAAAAATCTAAAAAGAGTTGTTCACTGTACAGTGTACCATATGAGGCATGATTGCAACACAACTATTTAAGGTCTGAGAATTTAAATTTTAGGCCTTTATTTTGTTAATTTTCTTTTTATCCAGGGAAAAAACTGATTATGCCTCGGTAAACCAAATCGTCTCACGTCTTGATTTTGGCTAAAAGCTGTTTATAGAGAAATGTTAGATTTAGATAATTTTATGGATGTTTCAGAATTGTTTGGGGGGTTGATATTTAATGGACGGATGTCAAAGTGTTTGCTAACTAAAGCTACAACTTGCATGTGTAAGGAGCAACGTTTTGGGAATCCGTCCTCAAGCCTTTTCCTTCAAAATTCTCCTTCACTTTTCAGTACCAACTGCCTACAACGTGACTATAATCGCCCCTTAATATGAATTCACCTGTTCTTGCCCATTCCGAGTGTATGGTTCAAAATAACCTCCATCTTGACTGTAGCCTATTGTGAAACTCCTGACCCATTGGTTGTAATCCTGTCGTCCCTGTATTGCAAATTTTGTGATCTTCACAGCCTTGATGAAGTCCACCTGAAATAAAGAAATCGGGTTAGTTCGTAGCACAAACAAAAAAGTACCATGTTTATCATTACCTGCTGTATAATACATACACATTTCCACTTCCTTTGGCTCTTTTATAACTGATAGATATAAATAATTATTATCCTTATTGTATTAGGACTTTGAACCGTTAGATTGAAACTACGCCGGGGGCAAGTATGTTCCAATCAACAAGTTAACTGAGAAATCTAGCTACTTAAGACAACCATAAACTACCATAAATATGCCGGCCAACAGCAATTCGACATTTTCTTTTTCCTCTTTCAGCAGTGCTTGGTCGGAAATTCTGTGTTGCTTGTCGTTCTCTGTGTTCATAGCATCCCCATCTGTTATCCACTTTATCTACATATCCTTCTTTACTTTCTCAATCCATCGCTGTGCATCGTCTCCCACTTGGTGTCAAGTAAAATTAAATCATCAATTAATAATTAGGCACAAGGGCGGCATGTTGGCGTAGTGGTCTGCCTTCTAACCACCAGGTCGCAAGTTCAAATCCCGGCTCAGCCGAGTGTTGAACATTTGTGTGACCTTCTTTTCCGCCAAAGTTGACTCAGTTTTCTATCCGCCCGAGATCGGTAAATCAGTACCATCTTCTGCTGGGGTTAACTTGCAATGGATTAGTGTCCCGTGCAGGGAAAAGCAAAGACTCTCATCCGACTAAACACTACAAAATCCGGAAACAAGCTGCGGCTTCAATGGATCACCGTTAGGCTCATAAATGGATTTAGTTTTAGTTTTAAATAATTAGCGTTACTAAGCAATTACCTACCTGAAACCATTGTTCAAGATCATTGTACTTGGAACACCATGCGCCAGCCCAGCCCGGACGGCCAGCCTGATTGAGTCTTCCCAAATGAGCGGCATGGTTACAGTTGTGCTCTGAACTGGCTGTGATGTCCGAATTCGGAATGGTCTTGTCTTCCATACCAAGGGCATTGTTACAATTTCCTGGCAAAATGAAAAGAGCAGCAAAAATTGTAGGTTGTTACCTAAACAATAAGAGGGGTAGCGAATAGTAAATCCGAGACTGTCCGAGACGTCGAGATGTCCTTTTTAAATTCCGAGCCCGAGACTTAAGAAAGCAATGAATAATCCGAGACCGAGACTATACGATACAAAAAATCCGAGACTGCGAGACAGAGAAAAAAACAAAAATATACGAGACTTCGATACATGGCAAAAATATGACGAGATTTCGAGACCTAGCCGTATTTTGCCGAGACTTTCATTTTTAAGGGAGCATTCGGTACCCCTAATAAGGGGATAAAATAATGAGACTACAGTGTGCGGTGTTTGGTTGCAACAACGATAGATGTAAATTCAAGTACAGCTGGTGGTGAACTCTGCTATGAGAACCACGAAAACTTAGAACCAAATATGAAACACATCGAAATTGAAAGTTTTAATAGCAATAAATAATAGAGCCTTGTGACGTGTTGCACAAAGGTTACAAATAAATTAACTTAAACTATCTTACAGCAATCCCTCCGAGTCGTGGACACAGTCAGTCAAAAGCTCTGTTGCATTATAAAAAAAGATTAAAATTGTGTGTCAAGTTTGCTAAAACATTTCGCACAATCTTTATCTATTTACCTGTCGGGATAATGTGGATCATTGTTGCAACCAAACACCGTACCCTGCTGGTCTCATCTGACAACTTGGGAAAAAAATTTTGGGTGCAAACTTCTAAGAAACTAGAAAGGAAATGCTCAAATCCAAAGATTCAAATTACTCGTTAACATTTAATATGTTTCTCTCAGCTGTTGCCCCCTGGTAGACCACGTGACATAAATAATTCCCGAGACTATTTTCGCCCTTCCAGTATCGTAAATGAGACCTATTGGTTGCTATGGCAACAACTTCAATTCTAGACTCCTTTGACAAAGTTTTTGTTTTGTATTCGGTTATTTGTTATGTGTTATTCCTACAGCAGCTATTAGTGGCACCACAACTACACTGAAACATAAAAAAAATGGCATGAAATATCTAATCATCTTAGATACTGGGCAAAAATCCAAAACAGCCAAAAATACGTCTTAGGAGACTGGACACTAGTTAGTTGCCACAGCAACATTAGCATAGCTGTTTTTGGAGAGCAGCCGAAGTTTAATAAGCTTGCCAACTTTGATTGTGATTGATTGAAAACCGATTTCGTCATAGCTTTTTTGAAATCTATGGTTGGCGAGTAGTTGAGAATGACGTCATCAAGAGCTTAATTTTCATATTACAAAAATATTTATAACTTTGAAGTGAGGAAAGCTTTTGAAATGCAGAAAACGCTAGTCTTGCTCTTTTGAAAAACATTTTAACATATTTTATAATAAAAAAATTAAAGACATCAAGATTTGATCGTAGTGCCACTTTAAAATACGTTGGCTAAACCCCCGCTGTACGTTTTTAAATATATTCGCGTATTTTTTTACTTTTTATTTTTTTGTAGCTCGATTTGTTTGGATTTTAATTTCTCTTTTGTTTTCAGTTAATGTGTTTCATCCATCTGTAGAATGTTTATTTCTTCTTCGCCCGCTGAACTTTCCATTTACTTTTTAGCCTTTTAAGTTTTTTTTTTTTTCAAATCCCATTGGCATTGGTTTGAATGTATTCATTTCTTATCTAAAGTTCGGTTCCTTCTTTGGGATTTCTTCAACCGAGCGCTTTCATGATTTCTTTTAGATAACTATATGGACCTCATCACTCGATCAATTGATCTACCGGCCATTAAATTTCCATTCCCAGGGTCCCTCTCTTTTGCACTTAGCCGAGAGAAGCCTAGGTTTTACTATAATTCGCGTTGCATCAAACACAGCCATAACGTGTCTGTTCGTGCGTAACGCTGACAAATGAATGTATAGATTTTGGTCTCGACCTCATTTCGTTCCAAATCGTGGCGGGTTAAATTGTCTATAATTATTAAACAATACTCACATATTGAATTTCATGCCTTGGCTAAAAGCTACCTTTGATCTATCTAACATTCTACGCATTCATTTTTAGATGTTTTTGCGACTGTTTTTAGATTAATTTTATCAGGAATTGCAATTCCCTCTTACTTGCTTTCTTACTAGTTTACATTCAAACTCTTCGAAATTTAAGTGAAATGAAGCAGAAAACTTCAACACAGCCATTACTGACCATTACCAAAAAAAACGAAAAAAGAATTATCATATATCATGATGTTTGTCATGCGTTTGATTTGCTGAAATCATTTTCTAAAAGCTAAACCTTTTACCGACTTAGAGAACCGTAGGAGATGGAGCTTATCTCCGTTTTCTGTAGTGTTAACTCGATGTGATTCAATGACTTCCCCTGGGCGGGACACTGATAATCCGTAATAGGTTAGCCCCTAAGAGAAGCTGGTATTCATTTTACCCACCTTGTAGGATGAAAACCTAGGTCAAATTTGACGGAAATGTCACATAAATTTTCAACGCTCGGCAAGGCCTGGATTTGAACCCGGTAAATTGTGGTGGGAAGGAAGAGATCATACTATTTCACCAACTGCTTAGTTACAATTCTCAGGGATGACAAAGAAAGGAAAAACCAGAAAATTTTTGAAAAGTGAGTAACCAACAGTACGCACAAACAAGGAAAGACTCCTTTTTCTGCATCGGCAAATTTGTAGCGAATGACTATGAAAAAGATACGTTTAGCCTTAAAAAAATCTCTGCCTTATAATTTATAAAGATTTCTAAAATCCAAAAACCAAATTTTCAGTGATTTTGCAAGACTCGTTTTACAGTAAACTATAATATTTATGTTTGACCGCAAATCCTAGTAAAACCAAGGAATTTTTATATAATCTCTAACTAAACTTACCAAAGACCTCAGCTGACTGAAGGTTTGTCAAAAATATCACCAAAAACACTTTTAAAACGTCCATATTGAGATGCCCGAAGAGCTAATCCCAATGAATTACGCCTCTTTTCAACTTGGGTATATATTGACCATTATTTGCTTAACTGCAGGGTGCTTAGCGATTTTTTAATCATTGGCGTTTGCTTTTTGCACTAAGAGAATGTTATTGATTGCAAATATTGAATAAATATTGATATTTTGTCGGCACTTTGATACCAAGATTATAATTTTCATTTGTACCTACATGAAAAAAATGAGTTCCAAACTTTTTGGGTCTTTTCGGTTTAAAATTATTAAACTTTGTTGTAAAATAGTTCATAGACTGCAAGTGTTCTAAATGGACGACAAGTGTGCTTTCATAGCTCTATGAAGCACAAAATGACGTTGGCTGTCGCCAAGTTGTGTAAGTTTTCAGTTTCATAAAAGAAATAAAACTATAAACAGGTTTTCCGTGCCTTCATGGCTTGGTGAAAAACCTCGGCAAAATTTGCGAGAATTCACGAGCGGCTGAAAACCCTCAACTGGGTCTAGCGGTTTTCACTGATCTGCCCTCCAATTCTTCAAAACATTCGCCTCGGTTTTCACCAGGCTATGAAGGCACGGAAATCATGTTTTATTTCTTAAGTAGTAAAGCTAAAACTACGTAAATACATAGAAGTTGGTCGAAACATTCCCCTGTCATGAAATTTTTATTTATTTGTTAAGTTTTAAATGAATTTGGTAATTAATATCGGGAAAATATGAATTTAGTAACAGAAAAGCTCCTTTATACCGACAACAGAACATAATTTTTTTCCAGTTTCGTTACTCATTATATTATAAGTATATTTTGACACTTCCTGTCAAATTCTCGAAAATCTTAGCAAAACATTTTTTTTCCAAAATTATAATAAATTAACCAAGGAATCTATTTCTTTACAGAGCACTTTAATCTAAAAAAAGACAAACATATCCCTGTATTCACCTGCATAATTTTTTTCCAAAATTTTAATAAAATTAGCCAAGGAATCGATTTCTTTACAAAACACTTCAATTTAAAAAAAGACAAACATATCCCTGTATTCACCTCCCTTCATTGTTGATTTTGTGCTACTAAACTTTTGAATTAGCCACCTAAAAATTGTTCTTGAACCTGTTTTTTTCTTTCGACCATTGGTAGCGTGACTCGATTCGTATTATACATGTATTAGTAGACGGTGGTGTGAATGGTTGGTGCAGTTGTACGATCTCTGCTAACCACAAGGTGCCGGGTTCAGACTCCGGCTCAGCTGAGTGTTGAACACTTGTGCGACCTTGTTTTCTGCCAAAGTTGACTCAGTTTTACATCCTTCCGCCTTCGGTAGAATGAGTACCAGCTTCTGCAGGAGGATAACCTGCGATAGATTAGTGTCTCATCCAGGGGGAGTCAGTGACTCTCATCCGCTTAACACTACAAAAACCAGGGATAAACCCCTGGGTTCCAAAGGGCCACTTACGTTCGAATAAATGGATTTAGCTAACAGAAATTTATCCTTGCAGATATGTGTTTATTTTTCCCACGAAACCAAAGTAATCAAAAAGGGTTTCTTTAGTTATATCACGTTTCCTAGAGACATTCGTCAACCAATGGAATTTTCTGCTTTTAGGCTTATATCGTCGTATACACGATTTTTCTTATAAGAACCAGTACATTTTGCCGATGTCCACCGTTGCTTTTTTGGCGATTTTAGCCTCAATTTGTTCTTAAATTGAACAGGTTTTATTGGTGAAAAAAACGAGATAGGAATGAGAAATTGGGAACAAAACACCTTGCACCACACCTGCATTATAGAAGAGATATTTTTGTTGAAGCTTTATTTTCTGATATTGAAAAAAGTCCCAGAACCTAACGGGAATCGAATCCACGAACTTCTGATTCTTCTGAGAAAAAGAAGCTTGAGTCAATGAGAATATTTCCTCTATAGTTCTTTTCAAGCTGCGGCTTTATACTTCATGCATTGTATTAATATATTTGGAAGCAAACTACCTTATATTATTTCTTAAACAGTTTTAGGGATCAAATTACAGTGAATCTTACATTTACGAGTTTCAGTTAGGTTATATTTATTTGGAAAAAACGTTCTTAGTTATCGAGTCTAAGCCTGAGCTTGTTCTTACTTAGTTCTAAAATTTGGCGAGTTTGAACCTCTTTATTCTTATTAAGATGTTCTTCTAAAAAAAGCGTCGATTATCATGCAGTTACAAAACGAAATATAACAATAATTGAACTATTTACTGAATTGCATTTCAGCGGCAGCGAACTCAACGAAATCATCATATTCTAGAAAATATGACAGAATTACCTAAAACAACCTATTTTTCTTTTTATTCCGTGCTTATGAATTTGGTTTAATTTAACAGATTCACAATCATATATATGTTTCGCTAATTGGAACATCTTTAATAACGTTAAAACAGGTATGTTTTAATAACTTTTTTAAAGACGTTGTTAGCTTTGTTTCCTAGCAATCATATGAGCAATCATTTCCCTATTTAGCTCTCATAATACATTTAATATGTTGTTTGTCTTACTTTTCGGTATTAAGGAATATTTCGGCAAACATAATATTTTTCTCAAGTGCTAATTATTTTAATTATATCGTTTCTGAAAGCACGGTAATGCAATCGTGCTAAAAAGATTAGATAAATAGTTTCGTAGTCTCTGGCACAAATGTACGAGTGTAAGAACTGATGGTTATAACAAAAAGGCAGAATCACCATACTGATTTAGTGTCGTGATAAAAAATATGAAAAATACAGCCTAGCTAAATAGATTGCCTGTCATAAGCGTTTTTTAAGCTTCCTTTGAAATTCCAAAAAAATTAAAACTTATGATTTGCAGAATTATTTTTCTCATGGTCGATTTCCTAATCCCTCATATATATTTCATGATAAATTGGAACAGTTCGCCTTCTACTGTCATTTGATTTTTGTTGAATCTAAATCTCAATCTGAATAATACTTCAGTGGAAAACACCCTCCTCGGTTGTCATGGCGCAGAAAAGTTAGCAGACACGTCACTAGTCATAGTAATGGATGATTATCAACAATTCCTCAAAGTTCACTTTGGTTGTTAGGAATTATATAAATTTGTCAACTGATGTATCATTTCTAGCTTGGTCATGAAGATTATTCCATTCTGGAATCGCACGCGATAAGAATGATCATCTATAACAGTCTTTATTTGGTCTATTGCA
>JAODFW021025480.1:0-17209 GCA_027575235.2 Palythoa mutuki | reverse complement strand
GGACACTAATCCATCGCAGGTTAGCCCCCAGCAGAAGCTGGTACTCATTTTACCGACCTCGGGAGGATGGAAAGCCGAGTCAACTTTGGCAGAAAAGGCCACACAAATGTTCAACACTTGGCTGAGCTGGGAGTTGACCGCAGGACCTTGTAGTTAGAAGGCAGAGATCTTAACACTGCGCCAACCATGCTGCTGTGAACATTAATAAGTAACTTTTTGTAATGCTGAATTTATTTCAAACTCATTCTATCAAGTGAAGAAAGTGCTACCATCCGGTACCGACTTGGGATGGGTATGGTGTCAGATGAAGAAGATTCAAGAGATTTTGACAGTGAAAATGGAAGCAACCTGACTGCCCCAGTGACTGACCTGACTGGAGTGACTGGCAGCTCAACTACTGGTCCACTTTCATTACCTGTTGATGAAAGAGGCTTCGCAGAACTTGCAGGTGCCCATGGATCTGGGATGTCAGACGTTTCTGCCATTCTACGAGGTGCAACTGACAGAAAACATGTTCACAGTGTAAGTTATCCAGCCTGAGGTTAGAATGGATTTTGTGTAGAAAATACCCCCAAGGTAATGTTTTTTGGGATTTAGGGGTGGTTAGGGTAATTTAGAAAAACCACCCCCCCCCCCCCCAAAAAAAAAAAGTAAATAAACTATGTCTATGGAGGCATATTATACACAATACCTGTTAGGTGTTTTATCTGTAAAAGCTGCCAAAATTTTTCACTACTGTGATGATCCACAATAATACAGTCTGCAAACCAAACTGTGTACATAATTTCCTTATGGCTTTGCCAGATCAAGAAAAGAGACACTCAAACACCACTAGTTTCTTGCTTCCAGCTTTGTCTTTGCACCATTGTGCACCCAAGGCTCTTTTGACTTTGTTACAGTTATAGTTGTGTTACAATCTGAAAAAGTTTGAAATGAAACCTAACTTGTACAAACCATAAGCTTGAATAAGAAGTACAAGAGAAGAGAAACACCCAGGTTGTATGGTGCAGCGCAGCCAGCAACGCACCTGTAGGATCCAGCACTGGTGGCATCATCAGGAGGAACCACACAGGGCCAGTTTTGGCCCCTTCTCCTCAACTGCATTCAGGTGTGGTGCCCCGCCCCCCCCTTTTAGGAGGTGTCATTACTGGTGCTGGAGTTGGCTGCGTGGCAAGGTCTCATAATTTCAAGCCAAGCATTTTCATCCCTGGCTCTTTAGCCAAATCCATAAAGACGCCTTCTCCATCGTTTGCTGGAGGCAAACATAAGCTTGAATAAGAAGTACATATACTATACATTGAGCAATAATACAACTGTGTGTGTATTAATGACTATCACTAAATCATGTCAGTGTAGCATGTTAGCTTTAAACCAAATGCCATAACTAAACTTTGTTTCATGTGAGATCACTGTCAAAAGTGTGTTTTGAAGGAGGGAAGGATTAGTAATATTGATCATGATAAAAGTGCAGTCATTTTCATTAATTTTGCTAAGTGCATTTTATTACCTTCTTTAGGAGAATGACAATGAATCTGCTCCACCTCTCAAAAGACCTCGGACTGACCTGTCATCCTCACAAACAAGTTGACTAAAGTAAAATATTTAGATAATGGTTTACTTCAAAAAAGAATAAACTTTATGTTAGCTTATTTAACTTCTTGAGATATAAAAAGGCTAATTTAACTTTAGTATTTATGATAGTATGATAGCAAAACCAAAGCTTCTCTGCAAAGAATCCCATGTGTATATAAAACATTATCTTCTTCTTTTTACAGTTTTGATCACTTTTTCTGACATGCTGGAGAAATAGGTTTACCTCATATTTAGTAACTTGTTTTCAATAATGTTAAATTACGCTAATTTTCAAGAACTGCAATATTTCACTTTAATATTTTGAGAAATATGACTAAACAATTTCTCTTTCAAGCTCAGTTTTATCTTTAGTACCATGCCTCACAGTTCCTCTTTCATTATATAATTAGCTATTGCCTTGCAAGAGAAACAGTACTCTGAAACAGTTATATGAAATATGTATGTAGTTTATATATCAAATATTAAATTATGACAGAAACACTCTAGCTTCAAAATCATTTTTGTCAAGTTTTACATTAGGAAGTGTTTATGAATAAATTGCTTAAAACTGAGACCAGTTGTACTGGTTTTTGAAGATATGTAAAAGCTTTATTAAAAATAAACCACTCGATAAGGAGTTTTAAGCAATTCAATTGGTTTGCTTATATCTTGCTTATAAATTGAATGGTGTTGTACTCAAGAAACACAAACTTCAAATGACCCACTTCAAACTTGTTTGAAAGGTGTGAAAATTTCAACGTGTCAGTGCATGTATGTTAATCAAAAAGACCACCAAATTATCTGAGTGTATATTCTGATAAATGATTACTTTCACTGGAGTAAAAGTTTCAGTAATCATTTTGACTCATGTATCCCATGGTTTGTATTTAATGAAAAACTCTTCCACTCTCATCTTGTTGGATATGAGGTGAAAATAGCCAACTCAGCATTTTGTACTATACCAGCTATGTATTATTGCATATCCAATGCACTTTCATGGAATAATTGTTAAATATAAGGTTTCAGATTTTTAAATTTCAGGAAAAAGTAAACCAAGTTATCCTTTAGTAAAATTGGAAATTAAGTGAAAATGCCAGAAAATGTTTGCAAATGAAGTAGATTCTTTGTTCCCTCCAAAGCTGTTAAATTTTTAAAAAAAGTAAAATAACAGAATTGACTTGGTATCTACATGTAAAGGTGCTTATATACCCTCATATTATGTTTTTCCTGCAATGGAATTATTTTGTATTGTATAAAAATAATCTGGCATGATGGTTTATATTCATATTTACTTCAGTATTAGCATTCTATCCTCTTTATAGTTAAATAGAATCTTTGTATGTTCTTGTGCTTGGAAATATTTTGCATCCAAATACCAAACTTGACAAAATAATTAATGTTGAAAACTTTTGGTTCAAGTTTACTATGAACTAAAAGGAAAAACCATCATAAAACCAAACCATACTTAAAAAACCATGAAAAGTTTTAGAAACTCATGAAAATAGCAAAACTACCGTATTTATTTGAATTAGTGCCCTCTCTCGAATAAGCGCCCCTCTCGAATAAGCGCCCCCTAAAACAACCAAAAAATTTTAAAACAAGCGTTCTCCCTTGATTAAGCGCCCCTCAAATAAGAGATCAGAGTGAACGCTAAGGCTATAGAACAAGACTGTGGTTGGTCACTGTTGATTTAGACTGAAATGTGTTGTTAGATTGTATCGTGTGTATTAGACAGTATTTGTTAGACTTTATTGCGTGAACACTTGAATCAAGACTTCTAAATTCGATATGTTCCCGCTTAGAACTTGTTTAAAAATGTTTTTTTTTGGATCATTTGGTATCGTCACATTGCACTTTGTTGTGTAGTGGAAGATACTAACAAATTTGCTCAAGATTTGAATGTCTTTGCAACTAAAATGGTAAAAATTTAATAAGCACCCTCCCTTGAATAAGCACCCCTCTCGAGTAAGCGCCCCCCTAAAACAACCAAAAATTTAATAAGCCTCCTGGGCGTTTATTCGAATAAATACGGTACTTGTTTTGATCTAAAATGACTTAAGACTTTTATGAAACAAATTGTTTTCTTTTGGTTCTTTCTTGCACTGAATACTTTGTTGACCAGTTTTGATATATTACAATTCAGCTTGTGTCTGAGCCAAAGGGAATAAAACAAAAAAAATCCCATTGGCATTGGGGAAGGAGTAATTTATTTGTTTTCTTTTATTTCCCTAAACCTTGGACCAAAGTTTAAATTTTAGTATATCAAAATTGGTCTTTTCTATGGTCATTTTAGAGCCCACAGTCATGTTGGACTACAGTTTTCCCTTTCCCTTGATCAAATGTGTGTGAGCTTAACGTTCAAGCTCGCACTTCAATTTTACCATTTATACTACCTCTGTAAAGAGTTAGGTAAAAAACACATCCTATTAACAGTAAAGTGCTTAGCATTTTATTGTCAGTATTAATAATTTAGTCATGGTAAATACAACTTAAATTTAATGACAGTGTAATGATTGGAATAGCTTAAGACAAGTTAGTCTGAAACTTTAAAAGCTTGGGTCTGGTTGTACAAATTCTTAAAAATTTCTGAGATAAATGTACTCGAACCCTGTAGACAATATATTATTACAAGCAATAGGACCAAAGAAATTGTAGAAAATTGTTTAACAATTTGTTGGCAGCTTTTTCTTAGGTAATTTACGAATAGCCCTCTTATACAGTGCATAAGATTAGGAAAATATTCTTCTATAGAGTTTTGCTCCAATAATGGTCTGATTTTGAAATTTTTGTACATTATCATTGTAAAGTTGTTAGGTTTTAAACCAGGTAAGTTAAATTTGTACATTCCTTGTTCACTGGCCAACTATGAATTGTTTTACAAAATATGTTCAATAAGAATTGTTGCAAAGTCAAGAATGTCATTTTCTGGAATTTGTGTTATTCTACTCAACTGCTCCACTACCTGAAAATAGGAAAAAAAACAATTATCATTTTATCATTAATAAGAAGTACAATAATCATTTTAATTAAAAATTAAGGTGATCCAAAAATGTTTTAATGACTAATTGCAAATTAAATAGGAACCATACCATACCATATCACTTGTGGACTTGTTGATGATATAAGCGGCTGCACTTATTATTGCCACAGCCTGTAGCATTAAATCACTGGAAATAATAGCAAGTTTTTGCCTATCCTCTTTACAGCAATCTTCACCAGTGGCAGTTGCACAAAGCTGGCTGTATATCTCATTGTGCTTTAAGTAGAGTATATCCAGTATCTTGACACTAGCTTCGTGAAGCAATTTCACTTGTGCTGAAGCATCGTTATGACCTGCAAACCAAGACTTGTTTTAATACAGGGTTCATATGCCACCTGGAAAACCTGGAAATCCTTGAAATTCGGGATTTTTCTTTCCAGGCCTGGAACTCCTTGAAAAACGAAGGTTTTTTTGAAAGCGACCTGGAAAAATCCTTGAGTTTTAGGTTGGCAGTCCACTTAGTGTAATTTGTGCCGACAGAATTGTTTTAGTCATGATTTTTTTTTCTTTATATAATACCAAAATAACAACACTACTTTTGATCATGTGAAGAAAGTTGGTATTTTAGTGTTGAAATTGACTTTATCATAGAGTGTCTCCCATACATTGAGACCTTGAAAAATGTCAGCACACCTGGAAATTTCCTGGAAAAGCCCTGGAATTTTGCTTTGAGCAAAGGGGAAGAACCCTGTTAATAACTTATGATAGATGGACCACCTTTAACTTCACTTATAAATAAAGTTGTGATACTTGTCACTTGGACTGAGGCAATGTGGCCCTCAGGACCATGTAATCAAGGCCCACCCTTAAAGGGTTGTTGAGGTTGTTTGTATGAAGTTGTGTTTATATCCAAGTTTAGAGCTTACGGAGCTCAAAATAATGGCTGGTCAATAGACAATGTCCATTCAAAATGGTAACTTGACAAGACAAAAACTTATATCCGGTCATCTTGACCATTCAACTCAAGAATTGGATCAAATATTATTTTTGCATAGTCTTACTGTATCAAGTTTTAATTACTGTTTTAATAAATCCTTTTTAATGGCAGCCTTTTTCTGGTTATACAACTACTTGAAAGTGAAATTGCAATGCTACTCAGTTTCTTTTTCTCCTGGGAGCTTTTGCAATAATTTTTTGCACATGTAATTGATACTTTGGTTTTATGTTGTTCTACCTTCTGGACATTATTTTGAGCACTGAGCTTATAACAATCCCAACTCTGGGAAATCTACGAAAACTCATACACTGGACAATGCAAGATTGTAAATTCAAACAAATATATTGTACTGTACATTTTCTTGTTTCTGAAAGAATAAGTTGTAACAAATTATAACTAATAAAACTAACAAATAAAGTAGTTTTCACTAACCTGTGAAATACACTTAAGGGTTTTAGTCTTATTACACCTTAATTACTTTGTTTTTTTATTGTTTTTATATCACTCAATTGCATGCTAATTAGTACACTTTGTTTCAGGGGTTGATGAAAAACACTCTATAACCATAAAAATGTATGTATTTTTATAATAACAAATAATTATAAAATATCTAGCATGTCTTCCATGTTTATTTTTTCAAACAAGCTATCCTTATAATAGTTGTCTTTTTGAAGATTAAAAATTAATTGTACTTTTCTGCCCTTACCTTTTGCTATCTTTCTAATATGATCTCTGCTTCATTATAAACACAAACTTAAATATATGGGTAGTTTGGCCAATACAAAACTAACATAACGTAGAACTTACCCAAAATTTCTAAAATAGCTTCCAAATAATTTAGTGGTGTGGTTATCATTACATTATAATCTAGAGTCTTTAAAACTCTCATCTCAGACTTGAGTACACTTTCTATGGTGTATCGATATCCAATGGAATTCAGGAAACGTCGAGCCTTGTTTGCAGACATTGACTGCAACATACAAATTATATTGTAAGGTATAATTTAAATAATAATTAATTTTGTTTAATAAAAGCCTTGAATAATTTTACTGCTTAATTATTATTATGTACTATATGTAGGGGAGTAGTGGGGATGTAGTTAACTGAGTTTTGGGATATCTGGTCACTAATAGGAAGTAACAAACCTAACTGCCAAACTTTTTAAAAAGTGCTTTTTCTACAATATTGTAAGGTGCAGAAAGAAGCAAAGGTGAAGGGACAATGGATAGGTACTGCAGTAAAGGGCTACAGTGTATAAAGAGCTCCAATATTAAATAATGATACCACAGCGATAGTGCTGGTTGTCATTACATAATTTGAATATTACTACTATTTGACTACCACTGCCAGTTGCTACTATAACAGTATCACTGATTCTAATACTGCTGAAACTTATCACTACTAACCCAGCAAACCAACTGTTAAACGTCATAAAAAAATGAGGCTTCACAACCTTTTCATGCAAAATATCTTTTATATATTTTTTTACTTGTTTCTCAGAAAATATGCCAAATTGCATTTCGGAGACACTTAATTTCAAAATTTCCCAGGGAACATGCCCACAGAACTCCCTGTACTTTGGCACTTGTTTTCTGAACATTTTGGCTGGTCAAACTCTGGAGTACACTGACTGCCAAGCCAGTACAATTAATCATTAACTACTGCTGCTGCTACTGCTACTAACACTACTACTACTATTATAATTGCTGCTGCTACTACAGTACTACTAATGCTACTACTACTATTACTATTACTACAACTATTACTACTACTACTACTACTACTATTGCTACTACTATTGCTATTACTACTACTACTATTGCTACTACTACTACTTCTACAACTACTACTAATACTACTACTCTTACTGCTACTACTACTACTTCTACTACTATTGCTACTACTACTACAACTACTACTATTGCAACTACTACTACTACTGCTTCCACTTCTACTGCTGCTATTACTATTACTATTACTACTTATTGCTATTACCACTAAAAATAACAATAAACCATTATCATCATCATCATCATCAAGTCCTTACAGAGCTGTTAAGCCAGCACCAACATTTTCCATCAAAAATCACCTAACTGAATCTTCTGTAAACTGTAAAATAAATATAATTTAAAGGGCCAAGTTATTGAAGCACATAACATATAAGTTCTACCTTGCAGTGAGAAACCAGTTTGCTGGCAATTTGCAAACATGAAACTGCTCTCAGAGGCAGTTGAGTTTTCAGCCTGTTTTCTACAACATTCCAGTCATGTTGTTGGTTTACATCAGAGGAACGTATTACTTCGTACAAATCACAAACATGCTTCACCATAAACCTGAGAAATTGAAACACATTTTACATACATACATACATACTTTATTCGTCCTAAAAAGGCTTTTCAGAATAAAGGTAACAAGTATAAATACAAGACTAAAAATTAACTAAGAAAATTATTTACATATATAAAACCTCTAAATATGAAATGATATCCTCTAATTGTCAATTATTTATGCAATTATGGTTTTAAAAATTTTGAAATTAATATTTTCTAAAGAGAAAGTTGAAAGTCCCTTAAAGTAGATTTCAGCTTAAGGGCAGGGTCTAATGAATTCCAAAGTTTTACTGTTCTGCGATAAAATGATCTTTGTCCTGTAGCTGTTCTGCATAGTGGGATCTGTAACATCTGTGAGTTTCTTGTGGTGCCTTTGGCGATGCTAGATCTCTGAATAAATCTAGAGCATAGAGATTCTGGAGCGCATCCAGTCATGCATTTAAATGCCATGATTGCATTGCGGTAGTACAGCTGCTGCCTGACTGGTAGCCATTGTAGATCTTTATGTATAGGCGTAACATGATCTTATTTCCTTTTATTGCTAATAATGCGGCATGCGAAATTCTGCACAGCCTGGGCCTTGGTTAAATTGGTTTCAGTGGTATTACACCATACATTAGAGCAATAATAAAGCTTGCTTAAAACTATTATAAAAGCATTTATTACAATGGTAAGAGTGTTTTGATCAAAGGCATGCCCCAAACATGACATACAAATTGACACTGTCGATGCTTTGTGATCATTATATGTTAGGTTAGAGTCAAGGAATACTCCAAGATACTTCACTGAATTAATGTATGGTGTAATATCACTGAGACCAATTTAACCAAGGTCCAGGCTGTGCAGAATTTTGCATGCTGCATTATTAGCAATAAAAGGAAATACGACCATGTTATGCCTATACTTAAAGATTTGCAATGGCTACCAGATATTTTAAAGACCAGGATCAACAGTATCTTGTAGTGCTAACATACACGGGTATTTCATGTCATATTGTGCCCAGATATAATTTGAGTAAAATTGCTGAATTTTGTACTCAATAACTATCAGTTTTCATAGGCTTGCACCCTTTCCCCCACACTGTGCCCTCCAAATCTATTTTTATCAATATTCTGATATTGCAGATGTGAGAGAATGTCAGAAATTTTTATAATTGATCCTACTACATCTAACATTTCTGGTCGATGTTATTTCTAAACTCTTCTTGCCCATGTTGACATGATCTGATAATTAAAAATTATTATAATCATTAAAAAAGCTTTTTTCTCAACCAGAAATTAGAAAGTTTGTTGACCTGAGATTAATTGACCACATTGTCATATTTTAATTAAAAATGCTTCTCTAAACAGTCAATTGTCATTGGCCAGGTGGCTGACAGTGCATTCTCATAATTGTTATTTCATAAAAAAACCTGTTCACTCTTAACTGCTTTGCATATTTGAATATCAAACCACTGAAATAATGAAAACTATCAAGAAATGTCCCACTGCTTCAGTAAAGCATCTGCATATTTAATTTTTTGCAGGAACAAAGAAGCCTGGCCATCAGCTTTCATGATTGCATAGGTAGGTGCAGTCAGGTTGTGTTTCAAATAGTAATCTTTCTCCCAGATTGCAATTTCTTTCTTCAACTTTGATCGTTCTGCCAGCACCTTAACTTGAATATGAGCAAGGGTATGCTTGTAGCTCTCTACTGCTTCTGAGTTCATTGCATGGGGCTGCTTTGATTTCAATTGAAAGTGTTTCTTGTCAAATTTTTCTACATCTGGTGTTTGGCCAAGTAGGATTTTTAGTGCTTTCCCATGGCGAGTTTGAAGTTTGTAATGCACTGCTTGGACTGGTTCCTGATCATGAGCTGGTCTGTTATGTTCCTGTGGAGAGAGAAAAGAACTTGCGGCTTGGGAAGGTGGCTGTTCTGCAACTGTGGGGGCAATTGGTGCAAATTGCAGTTGTGAAGAATGATTTTCTGTGTTTGATGGGCAAGGATTTGAAGAACACATTTCAGTAGACTCATTAAGGTCAACAATTTCTTCTGCTGCTGGGAAAATTTGAACAACATTTTGTTCCTGAGTACCGTCAGTAGCATCTTCTACCGAGACTGTTGTGACAGGAGCATCAACTGTGTTGTCCAAGTTGACATGTGGCTCGTTGATACTAGGCTGGGGATCTTTCTGAGGCTTGTTACTGCTCCTGGTTTCCAAGGGACTTAAAGATGGTCTATTTCCAAGGTTAGCTGTTCGAATGACCTTGGTGGAGCCATCCTCTTGGTCAATTCGAATCACACTTGCTGGAATCAAGCTTGGATTCTCTAGGCATTTTTGCCAGCACTGTTGCAGGTAGATGATTTCCTTAGAAAAGTTACTTGACCTAAAATGGTGGAGTTGTGGACCAGAATTTGCAGGTGTGTGGGACACATCAAAGAACTCAATGCTTTCATCATGCTTAGTCCACCATACACACTGCCCTTCTGCCAGGAAGTCACTGATGTCCATCAAGTGTGCTTGCCATTCTCGGGTGTATTTATTGATTATTGTGAATGGAATACGGGTGTTCTGGGGTGGTGGAAGGGACTGGGCTTGTTTACTGATTTCACTCTGCTGCTTCTGGACGGACACATCAGCTCTTGTTTTACTTTCTGCTTGGAGTCTGAGAAGCACATTTGGAACTAGTTGGGTGTGGCTGTAGTTGCTTGTCCTCTTGGTAATGCTTTTGATGTGGTTGAACTGTCGTTCTTCCTCTTCAGCATTTGCTGACTGGCCAGAAACCAGACGGAGCATTAGTCCACCATGTGACACCAGATCATGGAAATAAACACCAAACATCTTTCTTCTAGTTAACTTCTTCATCTGCCCACAGTCCATCAACTGCTTCAGCAGGATTGCATGATACCATGCTTGATTGTAATATCGTAAAATCAACTGTGGGCACCTGGCATCATCTGAGCTGTACATAATTCTCTGCAGTTCAGTGAGTGTCTCTAGCACTTGTAGAGGCTTTTCAGATGCCAGAGCCTTTTTTCGAAGGAATGCTGCTGTCTGGATGAGAGCTAATCGATAGTCACATCCACGCTTGCTATCTTTGCCTTGCATGCAGGATGTCACAGTCTCCTCCATGGACTTTTTCTCCTCTTTATCAAGATGGTGGGGGAGCTCTGTAAGAACATTCTCAATATGGTGGCCGACATCATGGAGTGGCTCAACAGGAAGCACTTCATACTGGTCAAGGCAAAGATCTTTCAGAGGTGTAAGTGGGTTGTTTACCAGAAGGGCAGGCAGTCGTTGTAGTCCATGCATCTCTTCATTAAGCAAGCTCTGGAGATCTTTTTTGGTCTTCCCTTCATAGATCCCTCTTGCCCCAAGTTCTTTCTCTAGCTCCTCTATTGACAAACATGCAAGTGGCTTTATTCTGTTTCTCAGTGTGTTGGATCTTGAAGTTGTGCCAGGCTTCATGATGGTATTTACCCGTTGTTGGAGGGAGTTTAGGGGGCAGCTTTGGGCATGTGCAATATCTTCAATCCTTGAAGCGTGGCAACCACAGTTACAGAAATAATTGCCTCCCTTCTGCTGGCCATCCTCAAATTGCCTTGCGGGGCTGTCTCCCTTAAAAAACCTAACTGTGTCATGAATCTCTGTTCCTGCCAAAGTTTTCATTTTGTCAGCAGTTTCTTGGATACAAGACAGTCTAGTCTCAGTATAAGCTATTTGCTCATCTTCAGAGCTGCGACAACGGGCAATGAAATGAATGTGTGGTTTCTCCACAATCGTCTGAATGTCTACTGTTTTCCCTGTCTTTCTCTTGTATTCTTCATTTGTCAGAAAAATTGCAGGGTCATAAAGGATGGCAGCTAAACAAACCAAATAACCATGGTTTGCCACAGTTGAATTGTCATGCCAGAGGACAATGTGTCTTGTTTGTTCAATCTGTTTCAGTTTCTGTCTTAGTTCTTCGGCTGTCAGTGTCTCATCTTTGTTATACTCGTGCAATTTTGACAGTCTGTCAATAAGTTGTGGCAGTGTCAAGCTCTCATAATAACTGTCTGGATGCTCCCTCATGTATGGCGCATGTTCTTTCAGCGTTTTCCTTCTAATTTCTTCTAAGGGGATCTTCCGTCCATCAATTGTGAATTCCATCTTCTGTATCTCCAGATCTTTAGTCATTATCATCTTTTCATACTATTCACAAACAAAAAAAATATTGTTTTCTCAGTTTACACTTGGTATTCTTTTAATACTATAATTTAATAATATACCTTTCTGATTAATATTATTCAATATTTCAGTAACCCACACCTATGTAGCTGACATTATCAATGACAAAAACTATGTGTCATGCACTAAATCCTTTTATTTTGCATATTATCTCTTTCAGGGATAAATGATTAAATGACTTTAGCATCTGCTAGCTTGGTACTGTGAAGCTAAGAAAAAATCAGGTAAGATATATACACGCTTTAAATTGACTGAGTGACTTATATTTCAGGGTTATATTATAGTTTGATCTCCGTTGTTATGTAATTTGTGCAATGCATAGTGTCTCTATTAATTTTTTTTTCTTATACTGGGTATATGGGTAAGACTTAAAAACATATAATTACATGATTGTATATCCCATGATCTTAGAGATATTTTTTGTTGTTGTTTTGCCACAAAAGGTTAATATTTACCTTTCTGGGAACAATCCTCTCACCAATGGTGTATTCCCCACTTGCGATCTTGTTTCTAGCAATCTCCTTCAGCTGCTCAGTTGTCACATCAGTTGGAAATGTCACTTCCCCTCCTGTAATACGTCTCTTCTTTCTTCTTATGCGAGTACTTGCATTTGCTGTGCCATCATCTTCAGTTGAGAGTTTTCTTTTGAAGCGACTGACGTTGACTCCTTTGATCTTTAACCACTCCTTTATGATTTGCCCCCCATTTTTAGCTATCTCATCATTCATGTTCCTCACATTGTATCTTCTGGCAAGAGCAGACCAATTTACTTCTTCATCTGAGCTATAAGCCTCTACTTCAGCTATCAGTGCCTCTTTGTCCCATGATACATTTTCCAGCTTCCCAGTGTGATTCTTTGGCTTTTTTTGGGCACCTTTACTCTCTAACTGTCTGTCATTCTTTCTTTTTGCAGCCTCCTTTGGCTCAAGAGACATGGCAGCTCGATTGCGACCCCATCCTCTTAAGGACTGGCCTCCACCATAACACCTGAAATTGTTTGTCATAAATTATAATTAATTCTACTGTATTTCAATTTTGCCACTTATGAAATATTATCTCTTGACAAACGCAGTACTTCATTTTTGAATGCTCAGCATGACATTGTTTGATATGGACCAAATGATATTTTGATTTTTTCATAACTGCACTTGTAAATATTAAAAGTATCAGAGATTTACAATGGTGTCACCTGATTAAATGAAGAAAACTTACAGAAAACCACTTTTAATTTGTTAAATGACCAAAAAGAGTTGGTTCTGCCAATTTGTGCATCAAACATCTACTCTCTCCCCACCCTACGCCTTCCCACCCCACCACCACCAATATATCTGGGAGTAATGTAGCAGGGATATTGGGGTTATTTCAAGAAATGGGAGGCATTTTGTCACTTTCTCTCTAGAACATGAACATTTTGTGTAAACCTGAAAAACTAAGTTGGTGGCATGTAATTGTATTTTGTTTTCATGAGACCATTCATATAGGAATTAAAGTCCAGTATATCATTGAATTGATTGGGGTTTAAATTGGGATTTAGGTTAGTGCATCATTGTTGGTTGGCCTTGATAATTTTATGCATTTAGTTGTACTTACCTGTCAAATGCAGTTTTGCTCATCTGGTTTTCAATGTTAATCTTGACTTGAGAATAGTGGTACCATCTGTCCTTTCGCCGGTCATTTCCTGTTTTATATTGCAAGTCGAGGTCGGTGCCGGACTTTACTCAAACCTTCTGATAGAGGTACACCATATACTGTTTCTGGAATGATGGAGCTACTTTATCATAGTTATATTGCCTTAGCAGTATCCTTGATTAACTACTGTGTTGGCTTCAGGATATTACCAGTGCCCTTTCACTGACTTTCATCATGTGCCATAAATACTGGATTAGCCAGGGCTTTACCTTTCAAGACAGCACATCTCAGTTATGGGGAATATGGCTTGTACATCTGCATAGCGTAACGATCAACTTTTACAGTTGGCAAATGTGCACTCCCTTTTTCTTGACTCACTCAACTTCACCCAATTTGCACGACTGAATGTTTCCAGATATTTCTTCTTCTCTGCCAACTTACAGTAACTCTGCTCCATTTGTTGACTTCATCTTTCAAGGATGGCAACTTCTTAGTAAATGTTTTGTAGTCAATGTTACTCAAAATATTACATAAACAAGCAGCGGAAAGGAGGGAAGTATTATTTTGTTTCCTCACTTAGACTGACAGAAAATTGAAGAAAAACTGAAGAAAGCATAACAATCTTCATTAATTTATTTTTCGTGAGAAATATTGTGCACTCCGTAAGATCGTGAGATTTAAGTTAAATCCGTGAGTCTCACGGCGTGGCTGCACATGGACAATCTTCTAATCTTTGTCGGCCATTGTCTGTTCAAGTTGAAATTTACTGAAGTAATATCAAGAACGTCTGCTATTAGGAAAGTGCATAATTTAGACAAAAAAATATTCAAAGTCAAAGATTTATGATTCGCGGCGTGCCGTTATCGCAAAGCTTCTGATATATATTTCGACTCGTGTTTATAATTTATTTGTTAGACTGTTTGTGCCGTTGCAGAACCGGGTTTATATACTAAAAATATTTTTTGAACCTAGACAAAAGGAAAGCGAAAAATGTTCTTTGTTTCTTCAAGCAAAAATTTGTGAATCGTATATACTTAAAGTTAAATATACCAGACGTAAGCAAACCTAAAGACGTCTTAAAATTCAAAGATTTTTTTTGCTGCAAGCGTGTTTTTTTAAAATATTTATTCATCTTCTATGAAAAACTACATTAGATGTAAAGGAAGATGAATGTTGTCGAGTAAATTCAACCAAACTCTCTACACACGTCTTTTGTTTTCGTTTTTTGTTTTCTCTGGCACCATTACGGTTTCCAAGGAAATGTGAAAACAACCGCGTTCCCAAGACATTGCGGCTCGCAATATGAATAAATAATTTCAAAATGGCGTCGTAATTCAAGCGGGAAAATTACAAACTACAAATCACGCTAGAAGAAGTGCCTATTGTAAAAAAAAGTCCGTAATAGTGGGGAAAATAGATTAAAGCAGGTTTGTTCTCGGTAGTTCTAACTGGAATGCCTGGAAATCTTCAGTACTTTTCGCGAAATTTGACTCGAATGATCAAAAATTGTTAAGTTTTGTATTCAAAGTTTTCTTGCTGAAAACTTTTTACGAAATAACCACCATTCCAGTTGGAATCACTTGACACAACATTTCAGCTCTAAAATAAATTTGCTTGGGAAGTTATTTGCATTGAATATCCATTTATTCTAGAGTCCCAAAGGCATGCCATTTTGAAAAGTATCTCTTGTGGTCATGTGAGCGTTTCCATGGCAACCATCTTATGGACTACAATAATTTTGATGCGACCTAAACACAAGCAGAAAAACCTGTGAGAAATAATCGTCGTTTTAGTGATTTTTCCTGAAAACCGTACTGGAGCCTGGCCTTAAGTACACTGAGAAGTGGAAAGTGAATTCACGCAGATCGCGAACCGCCAAAACTTATGAAGCCTGACTTGGCGCGGCTCGCAAGTGAATTTAATTTCTTTGTCGTTCTGAGTGAATAGCAATACCTACTGAGGCATTTTAAACACATTTTGACTACTAAATATCCCAACGAGCGCGAAAGTTTGCCAGTAGGTGTGGGTGGCTCGACACTTCTAAAAATTATGAAATAAATATGGGTAGAAGTCCATGCTACGAGCGTATTTTTTACCGGCACGAGTAAAAAAGGGACACCAATATTTTATCGCTTTCTAGCTGTTGTTTACCGGCAAAATAAACCACAGTTGTTTAACTAATTATCACGGCGCGCGTACTAATTTGGTTATTTTGTATAAAGCCATAAACAGTAGACGGCGGCCATTACAAATTTACGCGTGGGGGCAAAGGGAGTTAGTGAGATGAGTGTGGATTACATCGAGTGAATATGGGTTTGTACTCGTGGGGGTGGGGAGGGACAGGATGAGTGTGGGTCTTAATGGTTTTTGGCTTTTCAGAAACTTCCCACCTCCAGTAATTTGATCCACCCCCTGGTTTATTTGGCACACAAGAGTAGTATCATATTAGTAGCTTCTTCGTATTCTACACCAAGTCGACTAAGACTGGTTAATTTAATTATGCCAAAACGAAAACAGCAATTTCTTCACCGAGAAAAGATTAACGATTCTTGAAAAACAATGTTGAGGTTTCCGCCAATCTAAATTTACAGCTCAACTCATTCTTAACAAGAGTGGAAATAAGAACATGGATTAAGGAGTTGACCTCGGCTTAGTGTTAGTCAGCTTTTGAAGAACTGGGCCAAGGTTTACAACTCAAATTCCTTCAAGGTTACATTTCTAAAATTTAGGTGCGTTTTGCCGTCTAGAATTCAGGGCAGAGTAAGCCATGAAATAGTCACACAACTATTCGGGAAACGAAAAGAACTCTACCATTAATATCTATTTTCTAAAAACAAAGGTCAAAAATCAAAGAGCACCCGTTTGAGCTTAGATAATCAGGATTTACCTTTAACGAAAGGCGACAAACAATTCATACCTGCGGCTGTGGTTTGGTTCCGGTCTCTGGTCCCTTATTTTTTAACTGCGCCGTGTATTCTGCAAAAAAGTAGCAGTTGCTCACACGTCTGTCTATGTTCATCCGTACATATAAGTTGAGCGCCATGCATACTGAGTATATGAATCTGCATATGAAGGTGCAGATGAGACAGATGTGTATGTGTACATTTATTACATAAATATGAGTGTTTTACTGTAAAATACGCCACTCGTACAAGTAACATATTTTCCATATCCTCACTAGTGAAGATATCGCTGACGTCATTCCTGTTCTTCCGAAAATTTTCAAAAAAACAGATTTTAAAGTAGTTCCAAAATTTTTCAAAGATTTCCGAACACTGCCGAAAATTTCCGAAGATTTTCCGAAGAATTTTAAAAATCCAAAAACGCATAAGAAACGAAGCTTCCGAAGATTTTCGGAAACTGTTGGATAGTTCCGGTGAATTCCAACGATTTTCCGAAGACGTAACCATCGCTTGACTGTGAAGATTTTAAATAATAAAAAGAAAACAACATATGTCTTGAAAAGCAGAAATGATTGGTGTTATTCATTCTAA
>JAODFW021024518.1:0-17210 GCA_027575235.2 Palythoa mutuki | reverse complement strand
TTCAAAGATGTAAATTTTCCCTGACTCAAAGTGAAATTCCCTGACTTTTCCCTGACCTTGAAGAATTTTTTTTTTCCTGACTATTTCCTGACCTGTGGCAACCATGTATGACGTTCACTTTTTACAAGCGCAACAAGTTGTAAGTTTAAAACTGAAAAACTTGATCGGTACAGCCGGACAAAGAACTGTATCATTTTTTCTACCTTTTCAAGTAAAGTTACGGTTGGTTGTTTAAAAAAGTAAACTGCATAATAAATAAACGCCGCCCTCGAATAAACGCCGCACCCAAATTATGAAAATTTAATAAACGTCGCGGCGTTTATTCGAAGAAATACGGTATAATAAAATCCAGTATATGTTGTTGTAATATGTATTGACAACTGGGGCTTCCTGTGGAGCCCCTGATGCTTTTATTGGCTTTATTGAGTTGACATTGAGCTCACAAACTATAACATATGTCATATACTAATGAAACAGAATAATGGATTTCGCTACTGTGGAAAAACACTATGCAAAAAATAAAGTTAACATTAAAGGCCGTACAATAATTATTACGTCCTGTCTTTTTTTCGTCTACACTCATCGAAAAAAATCGGCTACTGTCAGACATGCTAACCACTACACATAGCAGTTTCACGATTAGTTGAGTTAGTACGTGACTATAAAAACGGGGATCCAACTTTTCGTTGTTCGCGTGTTGCTTCGCATCTGTCACCGTTTTAAGGGTGATAATTGATAATGATAATTCGGGGTTTGAGATCTTTCTCGGCACCCCATTATCATTAAAAGATAAAAAACATAAAATTTAAAAAACAAAATCAAAATTTGTGAAAAACAACAACTAATTAAAGTGACGCATCAACAGGACTTCGCCACGCTGAAGTCACTATCACCATGGATTTGGAATGTGGGCAGTTCACCAGCTTGTGTTGAGAAAAATGTTTTCTTCCATAGGCATGGAGTGATCTTTTTGTCTTTTTTGTTTTCTGGTCTTGCTGATTCCTCTCCAAAACTGTCATGCTATCCTTGGTTTTCCTGGCTTGGTAAACCGAACAAACTATTTTTACAATTTGTCTACATACTTGAAGTAGACTTGAAAACTGCCCACACATTATTGGGTCTCAAAGCTGTAGAACCATTTCAAATTCCGTTATTTTCTGTGCAAGGTCTGTAATCATATGAAGGAGAATACATAATGAATATAATTATTATTAAATAAGTTGTGCTCAAACATGTTTAATCAAATTGTCATACCTGCCGACATCAAAGATGGTATAACATTCGGCTGAACTCCACCCTGCAGCAAACAATTTATTACGTTGGTGCAACAAGATATAATTATATATACCTAATTATTAAATTTTCCATCTCGATTATTGCGTGTCTAGCGTTCTGATTGGTTCAGTCAATCTCGGTTATCAGCTCATATACCGAATGACCTTATATGGAAAGTGTTGCCAAGCTGAAAAATTTGTGCAGGAGGCGGAGCTGAGAAAATTTCAAGTATTGAAGGTTTCAGAAAGCTCATTAAATTTAATAAAACAATTATTCCATTCGCGTATGTTGGATATGAGATAATTTATAGCCAACTCGGTGCTTTGCGCCTCGCTGGCTATTTACCATCTCATATCAAATGTGCGCTCCTGGAATAATTGCTAAATATTTTTATTAAACTGTTAGTATTGTTCAAAATAAATGTATGCATACCCTCTGGGACCCTTTTCCTGTGATGGTCTTCTGGTGAACTGTGACCTTACAAGCTTCAGACACTGTTGCTTCCATGACTGGAATCTCTTCTTCTGAGTAATGTTAAATGCCTTGATGAAAAGCAATACATGTGAATAAAACTGGTTACAAGGAAAATACTTGTATGGAGTCCTGAAGATGGGGCTAAAGCCAATGGCCAATAAAGAACCCATTCATTTATATGCATTATTGAACAACCGTGAGGTCAAGATGGTTGGATATTGGCCAAGTTCTTTTTTTGCGTTATTATGGTCTGAGACCAGGTTGAGGTTAATGAAAATGCAAAAGAAGAATGAAGCCAATATCCAGCCATCTTGACCAAACAAGCTTGTACAATAAAGGATTTATTATATGGCCGTAGAATTTCACTTTACTACTGTTTTCCATATGACAAAAACGCTTCCATGTATTCATATCGCTTTGCACCTAAATTTTTTTTATCTGTCAGTTTTTGTTGACAAATAAATTTACGAAACTCGTCTATGTTTTCTTTGTTTTGACTGACCTCTTCAACTATTGGCAACTCCATTGCCAAAAACTAAATGTGTAATTCCATTCCATGCAATTTATTTTCTTGTGGGAACAAACGGGCAATTGAGGGGGCAAGATGGACCCCCTCGTGTAACCAAAAAGAAACGCAAAATTTGCTTCATCTTGCCCTCTCAGCGAGTCTGCCTTATAATAAAAATAATTTGTACATGATTTGCATTACACACAGAAACCAAACTGAGATTGAAGTATGTAATTGATCATTGTTAATCCTACAAGCTGTCCAATAAGCCATTTCTCAACAGTTTGTACAAAACTTTAAGGCAAAATTTCAGACATTTCTATGCGCTTTTTAGACTAGTAATCAATTCAGACAAAAGTTCAACAAACTCGCAGTGTTTTTACAATGAAATGGGGAAAAAATTAAAAAAGAAGGTTCAAGACAATGGGGTTAGGGAGGCAAAAAGGGGACTACACCGACAGCCTATTATAAAAACAATGATCTATGCAGGCAGAACAGCAATCTCATTGATTGATTACACTAGCTGTCAATACCTCATTGACAAGAGCTCTATCCAAAAGATGCAAGTACATGTTACAGTTGTCCTCATCAGCTCGAGACACCAGTATCTGTGTACATGCTGTGGAAAAAATGTGCCAAAGTTATTTAGACTTTACTGGCTGTAGTGCCTGAGCCATTAGTTACTCTATGGCTCTAAGTTCTAACCCATGCAGGCTAAATGCATCACATCCTTAACTCATCTTGTCCACTCAGATGTACAAGATAATAGACGGTCACTGTTCTCTTTGGTCACACAGATTGTTTTTGGAAGCGACATAGCATTCCATACATGAACTGAACTCAATTAACAACCACAAGTTTCTAAAATGCACAAAATCTTAACCAACCCCTCTAGAGGGGATTCTCACCTTCTTTAAAGCATCTCAATTACATCAGGAAGCTGTTTTAACTTCTTACTGAAAAAGGTTACAGTACCTTTCCGAAACATCCCAGTTTTTACATTTAAAGTCAGAGCAGACGATCTTTTTTAGACACACTAAAACTTTTTCAAGTTCAGAAGCACTCTCATCCAAGTCAATCACTGAAAAAGCTTTTATATCACAGATTTATATAGCTGCTATCAGTGTGATGGCAGCAAAAGCAATATTATTAAATATAAAACAAAGTATTTTCAGTTTGCAGTCTATCACACAGGAACATTATGGAGATTGTGTAACAAGTGCATGGCTCAAAAGCTGCACGATTAATCAAATTTTGTGCTTTGGAGCAAACAGATCATCTTTAGTCTAGCATTTTATCAATTGGCTATGATCCATTTCTATTGTTACACATTTTGTGTTATCTACTGTAGTCCAGAACCCAATTAACCTGAATACCTCGTCTCCACAGAGTAAAAAGCCTGGGCTTCAAGATATACCTGTGCCCAAGGCACTTTGAGTTCTTACCTTTTCCAAGAACTCTTGTAATTTGAGATGGTAAGTCATCCGGATGGGGTAGGCCATTAGTGACTGGCTGCTCTGTCATGGTTCCTCCTATTCCCTGGTTCGTTGATGCCGGATTCGTTACTGGCCCTGTAGGTGGCGTAAACGGCTTGATAGGTGTAACTAATATCTGCTTCATCTCATTCAACACGTCCTGTAGCTTGCCAACTTGTAACACATCCTATAACAGAGAACTCAATAAGTTAATAACGATTACTTCACAAAAACTATAATAATTATACAATCTCTGCTTAAAGTTCAATAATAATTAATCAGGGGTTCAACTCTTAACTGAACAAGAAATTCAAGGGCCTTTTTCAGCAGATTCAAGGACCTTGTGTACACAGCAACTTAAACTTGAAGTTTACACTCACTGTAATATGCCAGTGACAAACATGGCAATTTAAACTGACTGCTGATTGGTAAAATCTTACCAATCACAAATCATCTAATATCAATAATATTACTGCTAGTGCTGCTGCTGCTGCTGCTGCTGCTGCTACTATTACTACTACTACTACTACTACTACTACTACTACTAATAATAATAATAAAAATATAAATAGTAATTTAAAGACAAAAACACAATTTAAGTTTGAACACAAAAATATTAACTGCCTTTAAAATTCACCAAAATACAGCAATGTATTAAATAATTTATAAAGTCACGATTTCAACTTTTCATACCTTTTCAAGGTTCTGCAAGACACCTGGCCTTTCAGAAAGTTTCTGAATGTTTATCAATATCTTGTTCCTAGCTCCCTTCGTGACATTCTAAACAAATAATTTCTTATTAGTATTAAATCATATAAATTGTTGTCAAAGAAAAAAATAGAAAGCTGAAAAAATTAAGAGGGAATCATAGACTTGAATGTCTATGAGCAAAATCAGGTTGAAATATTATTGCAGAGCTCCTCCAGTGTACCATACCTGAGAAGAAATGATAAATCCATTGAGTTCATTTTTGATTGCTTAAATTTTCAAAGTTTCTGTCTGCTTGCAGGCATGTCTAAACCAAAGGGAACCCTAAGCTCTGCTTTAAGGTAGTGCCTGAATCGGGGTCCGCACATGAGCTGAGATTTGTTGATCTCAATCTGACTCTGAGGGTTTTTCTCCGGGTACTCAGGTTTTCCTCCCTCAGCAAAAATCGACTCCCAGTTTATTCCATCTGGCTGTGGTGCTGTACTCCAAGGTCGTACATGGGCCGTAAAGTGACTGTAATTGTGTATGTGTCTGTAACCCTTGTATGTGTGTGATGAGTGCACTTTAAAATGCCTGCGGTCCAACTTTGTTGAGCCGCGTCCTTGTAATTCTGCCCTTGGCTGCAAGGATGGCGATTAAGCAAGGCTGATTATCATTATTATTATTATATTAATAACTTATTATTATCATTATTAAACATTCCACTTGATTTCAAGCCTTGATAGTTAACATAGTCTACAGTACCAAGAGAAACTAAAAAAGCCAGCAGTTTCCAGTTTACAGTAGAGCAAACTAAGCTGCTACTGTATTAGACCTTGCCATGTGAGCCAAGCGATCACTCTCGTTCGCCATTGCTTGAGCAAAATTTATCTGAGAAGAGCAATTAATCAATTGCCCACTTGCTAAAAATTGCTCACCAAATCAGAGAATACATTAAAAGTTGCATGCTTTCTCTTTTAAGATTTAAAATACTTCATATTCAAACATCTTTGTATGTGTCATTTTTTATCATTATTATCATGATTATATAAGATCATTTATTGTGTAAATTGAGCACATCTGTTTCTCAATAAATTTTCTTATTCCTAATACAGACTATTATTTATTTATTTCCAAAACAATTTGGTAAAATGGGGGGTCACCCAAAAATGGGTGGTTTACATGGGTCCATCTCAAGGATAATTGTAAGGACAGGCAATCGTTAATTCATTTTTTGAGATTAGACATCTTGAATTCCACCAGCCCCTTGATTCCCCCCCCTTCCCCATAAAAATGAACGATCCCTTAGATTCTACATTGCACTAAATTGAAACTTTGTTGTCACAAGTTAACTTCTCTCCTTTCAATTAAGACTTCTGCTGTGAAGTTTAAAATCAATGTCTGTTTTTTGAAAACAAAGTTCTTTATTCTAAATATATGGGGATGCAAATTATATGAAAAAAACCCTGATAACTTAGTCTAGTGAACAGAAACAAATTAATATGTTAACTTTTTAGTATTATAATATATATACATACAAACATACTGCAATAAATTTAACTTTTACACTGTCTGTTTTCTAATATTACAGATAATAATTCAAGGACGATGATACAAATGAATATAGTTTAAATGTAAAGCGTTGTTCTGTAAAATTAAGAATACTGAGTGTGTAAAATCTCACAAAAATAACAAGATTGTGGAGATTTCAGTAATGTTTTAGACTCAATGCTTAGTTATCGGTTTTTCTTCAGGTTGCTGTTCTAGCAATAAGTAGTACTGTAAGCCCTTGATTATTAAGCACTTATTTCATTTTCCTAGTTGAAGGTGTAGTGTTTATTCGAAGAGTGGTGTTATTCAAGCTCTAGAGGAAAATACCAGTCAGTGATTATGGAGAGAATGAAGACTTCGATACACATGTAGATATGCACAACAATTTATCATATAGAATTCAATAAATGGAACAATATGGACAAAATTCAGTAAAAGGGAAGAATGCGGGGGTATTTGTTTCTATCTAAATTTGTTAGTGCTGTGGCACTAATTCAAACGTGGCATTTACTATATTCAGTATATTATTCTAGTAGGTTCTGGTAACAGCATTTATTTGATAACTAAAGCTGCAATTATTTGAAAAGCAGCACATAATCAAGGATTTTGGGTATTTGTGTCATAAGTAAAGCACATTAATACAGGTTACAGTTTCCAAAGTACATATTAATTTACCTTAATTCCATCTGTAAGATTTCCATTCTAGCAGGAGCTCTGAAACACTGAAAACTCCATAAATTATGACTGACACTGATTATTATTTATAATAGAGACCTTAAGCAGTGAGGAGGGCGACGACAACAAGAAAGAACAAATATAGTAGTAAATACTAGATAACTGGATGATGGAATGCATCTTGCTAAGCACCTGCATGAAGTTCTTGCTAAAAACAGAACATGAGAAAAACCCTTTTGAAGTTCTTGCAATGACAAGGACGTGAAATAAAAATGTTTTGAGCATTTTTTGCCTTCAGGAGCAAACATTTAATCATTTTTTGAACACGAAGCTTAAAGTGGAGAAAACAAGACCCCAATGACCCACAGAAAAAAGTAACGGGCAAAACAGAAATATTTGTTGTGAGCTGTTGCCATTGGCAATGTTGTTCTCATTGCTTAGGGTCTCTATTTACTTGCTAAGTAGAAAATTAATGTAAACACCTTTGCACCCCTGTAAAAAAAAACTACATGATATATAAATCATGTAAGCATTAATTATTTTTTAATTAATAAAATTTAGCAATTGAAAATAGTAAAAAAGATTTGGTCTTAGTAAACTGATATAATTGTGTAGGGATGAACCATAATGTGGTGACGAGAGTGAAGAAAGAACAGCTTCTAATATTGAAAACTACCTTTTAATAATTAGTACAAACTATTTCACAGAGTATATTTTCTGTGAATATGTCTGCATCTTCTTGTAGTTGCCTTAATTTCCTAACGGCCTACCACAGCCAGATAAAAATCATTTGGGTGATCCCAATTGTCAACAGATGAGTATAATATATGTAGCACTCACAACAAGTGTCTTTTTGACAAAGAGCTCTGAAAAATTTTTTAAATTGTTATTTGAAAAAAGATTTAATTATCTTATTAATGTCATTGGACATCAAGTATTTGAAATTTTGAAAAAAAACCCCCTTAAACTAAGGTTTAAATGACTTGTTTCATATTTGTCAAAAAGAAAATCTTCCCAACATTATTTTGAAGAATGCAAACCAAATGATTAAGCATTACACTTCTTGCTGGATCTGCTGTGGATACTGTCTCAATAGCACCTTATGATTTTGAAGTATCCTGCGTCGTCACAACCCAAACTGAAAGATGGCAAAATATTGTACATAAATTATTAAATCAAAGTTTGTTTCAGGGCATCTGATATTTTACACTGTTGCAAGGTGCAAATTCAGGTAAATCCATAAAATCCTGTATTTTTTAGACATAAAAGATACCACAAAAAAATTGTATATTTTGAATAGTTTACATAAAACTTTACATGAAGAAGCTTTTCTGTGTTGAGGAATTTTATTTCTGCAACCTTTACATGCAACTTTCCTCATGAAAAAGCTTTGAAATAAAGACACTGAAACAGAGTTTGACTTTTTGGTTGACTGACACATTGTTTTAGATTTAGTGAATCAAAATGTCTGATAAGTATAGTTCCTCATGTTTTTTTCTTGCACGGAAAAGATGTCAGAAACCATGTCAAAACATTGGCAAAATTTTCAAAATTATTTATTAAACATTTATCAAATTTGTCCAAAAGACAATCACTTTCCATTGAAACCTGCCAAGAAAAATCCCACAAAATTATTCATTTCAATTGGCTTTTTAACTGACCATTTTTTAGCAAAATATGTTCTTGAATTGGCCATTTTTCTGCAAATTCGTTTTTGCAAATCTCATGATATTTGGCAATGAGTTTTTTTCATTAGGTATTGAAAGACCTGTTTTTCGTACTAAATTTATTTATCAACATAAACCTTGGTGAAAACCACAGGGCAAATGGTCCAGTGCTTGTACTTTTCTAGCCATCAAAATATCAATGTTTATCAGATGTTGCCTGATGTCTACCAGTCAATTGCTATCACTATTTAGAACATACACTTGGTTTTTAAACATATACCTGTAATTGCAATTTTTTAAAGTGTAACTTAAATAGAAAAGTTATATTCAATTCGTTGTTTTGATGGTCTTATGTGTAATATGCAGTCATGCAAACTTTTTGTATGGTTATTATGGAAGATTGTTAATTTCAAGAACTGATATGTCGTTAATGAAAAATCTACTAAAGCCAGTGTTACACATTCAAACTTTTAGCTAAAACTTGTGTGCAACAACGATGCGAAACAAGTTTCATCAGGTGTTGCACCGTGTAACATGGTCGGTTTCGTGAAACTTTTTTGAATTTCCGTTGCGTAACAGGTTTCACGAAAAGTAGAACTGCTTTAACTGCTTTCTACTTCAATCTGCAACAGTTCTGAACAACGATCGAAGTTGCAAGTTTCACATGAATTTCACCGTGTAACCAGGGCTTGCCATTTGAAAATCCTTGGCGGGTGAAAAAACACTTGCCTAAATTATTTGAGGTGAGTGATTTTTCCCATTAAGTAAGCAGTTAAAAAACACCTGAAATAGTGCTACTGCAAATCCTAAAGTTTCTCTGTTATATCCCATTCTCACTCTTAAATACAAAAGTAATATATTAAATATAATTAATTGTATTAGCAAATAAAAACACATTGTAGTAATGACAAGGGCTGTAATATGATTACATTCTCCATCTTGCTTTATCTAAATATTGACGTTCTAAAAAAAGTTGTTTGGATACGGAATTCTTCTAATCTTTAAATAAAAAGCACAAAAAGTAGCTTCGTCTGTATTCTCAAAGGAGGCGAGCAATTTTTGGCAGGTAGGCGAGTGATTTATCACTCTTCTCAGATCAATTTTGCGCGAGTGATGGCGAGCGAGAGCGATCGCTTGCCTCAAACGGCAAGGTCTGTGTAACATCACTTTGTGAATTCAAACTGGTCTTGCCCGTTGTTGCACACAAGTTTCAGCTAATTGTTTCAACGTGTAACACCAGCTTAAGAGCAACATTTTCAAGATTTATCTGAATTAAATGTACAGAATCAATCTTTTTTAAAAAAAATTCATTCATTTAAAGTTTATTTGATTATCTGCACTTCAACAACTTGTCTGATCAATCAAAACCAGTACTTACTGACAATTACTGCAATGATCACCAATATAACGACAATCAGGATCACCCACATCTATAAACAGGTTAAAACAACATATATAAACTAAGTTAACATTCTGAATTAATACTTGAAATGACTTTAGTTTTATCAGTAATTTCCCATGCTTTGATTGGTCAATTTGAGGTTTGTAAAATTTATGAATTTTTGAAATTCGTGCTATTTAAGAGCATAATGTACAGTAGGTACACTCAGTACTGTCCCAACTAAAAACCTTTAAAAGACAGTAAAGAAGTTTGTTTAGCTCATAATATAGGTAAATAAACTTCTAACTTTTTGACTGGCATAAAATTAATGTGCAACACATTAGAAATCTCAAAGGGAATAAAAAAAAAAATGACAACAGAAAATACAAAAATCTAAGTTAGTTTTTTAAACATTCAATAAACTTGTGTTGGCAATAGTTATTACTGATACTAGTTGTATAAGCTGATTCCTCTTCTAAATAAAATTTTGACACATGTGAGACCAATACCAAAAATTATCTAAGAACTCCTTTTTCAAACAGACCTTACAGTCTTGTCACCAACAGACATACCTTACAGTCTTGTCACCAACAGACATACATTATAGTCTTGTCACCAACAGACATACCTTACAGTCTTGTCACCAACAGACATACCTTACAGTCTTGTAACCAAAAGACATACCTTACAGTTCTGCCACCACATCTTTCTTTTCAGTCTAGATGCATTGGTTTCAAACTGCGATGCACCTGCTTGAAGTGCATCTATAACAACAATGATAAACATATTTAATTTCTTTTTTAAAAAACTATTGCATTATTTAATATACTCTTTACCAGGAGTAGGAAGGCGAAGGTAAAGGCCTGAGTATTTTAGGGAGTTCCAGGGCAATGCAGCCCAACAAGATTTCATACTGACACATCCCGTGAGTAGTAGTATTGAAATAAAAATATCATTTTTGGGAAGCATAGTTTACGTTTCAATCTTTTGAAATTTTTCACAGTGGAAACCAACCAAAAGTGTTATTCACTACTTAAGACATTACGCATCAAATATAGAAGGTAAAGATCTAAAGATGCTGTGAAGTAATTTTTTAGAACTTTTTATGTAGTTACTAATATCAAGTCACAGGTTGGCTGTGAATGTCTCACAGGCAGTTGGATTTACCCAGTACGTGGCTGTTAATGAGACTCTTTCTCACTGCATACAGTGTTTTTCTCAAGGCCGGTACACCAGTACATTATACTGACTTTCCCCAGTGGCTGTACTGCATTTCTTCATTGATGATGTCTTGAACGATTTAAAAAAAAAAAAAACATGCATAGACATAAAGAAAAAACATACCAATGAAATGCATAATAGTTTGTTTATAAGAGGACCTGAATCAGTTTAAATATTAAGTTTTTCTTTGTCATTGAGATATGAGTAATAAAGAAAGTTTTTATTAGTTTGATAAAAATATTTGCATCATTCATTTGAAAAGATTATCCACTCTTGCAAAAAAAGCTATGCCATGAAAATAGTCAGTATCGTGTAGTAGTCACATGCACCTGTTGGTGTACCGAATTTCCCAATCGTTGTACTCAAGTTCCCGAGGCTTAAGAAAAACACTGTGCATGTATACTCATCTTTAATTTTTGCACCACCTTGACAACTACAAACAATTAAGTGTTTTAATTATTATTTATTATACTGTATATAAATAATCCAGACCGTACAGTCATGTATTCTGATTGGTTGACAAAAGTGCTTTCATTACACTATGAAGCACGAAAATGACACTTGGCTGTTGCCAAGTTGTTAAAATTTGAAGTTTCATGAAAGAAACAAAGCTATACACACTTCGTATATAATTATTGTCTTTCTCTTTGTTATGTCAGAAAATAATAATTTTATAAAGTTGCAGAATACCTGATTATTAAGAAATGAAGCATGTTCTCTGTACTTGTATAGCCTGGTGAAAACCAAGACAAATGTTAGGGAAAATTCAAGAGCAGATCAGTGAAAACACAAGACGCAGTCAAGTTTTCACCTGCTTGAAAATTCTCACAAACTTTGCCAAGGTTTTTACTAGGCAGTGAAGGCACGGATAACAGGCTGTGATTTCATAAAATATAAATTTGTGGTCAATTACAGACCTTCTGCCTATGTGTAACCAATATTGGGAGAATTTGCCCAAAATGAAACTCTTTTCCTCTCAAAAATGAGGGTGAGCACGAAGTTCAAATTACCAGACACAAAATAAAATTAGAAAAATCACAACAGGAGGTTGGAAAAAGAAAAAAAAGTAATTTAAAACTAAGGTTTACTGTGAAAACAGGAATTTGTCAATGGAACAGAGAAAATAGCATCGCTGGATATTATTTTGATGTTTAAAATATTGTGCACATCTGTCTTTGAATTTACGGATTTATCATATTTTTGAATTCACTTTACAATTAAGCCTTCTCTGGTTGCAGTAATTTTTATGTACCAATAATAAATATTTAGAAATAAACGTTAAATTATCGCTTAATTTAAAGTACTTCAAATTAACTCTCGATTCCTTGAAATTTTTTGAATAAAACATGAACAAGCTTATTGTCGAGGCAACTTCCGACTCTGTAATTTAAGACTGTCTTGTGGCTAAATTATGAATTCAAATGTGTTTTGTAAAACATGCATGATCACTGAAATCAAAACATTTTTAATTTACCCCGAGGAACTTAACTACTGAACCGCACCGCCAATTAAACCAACAAATGGAAGGAAAAGAAAAATTTGGCTTAAATTTCCTATTCCTATAAACTTAAAAAAATGCTTCAAAAACAACTATGAACAAAAATTTCGTTTTCGATCACTACAAATTCTTTCACAAGTGTCTAACGAACAAAGCTAACTATTGCTGGGCGTAACGAGGAATTTTAAAATGAAAAGTCACACATCATCTGAATAAATACCGAACTATTAAATTTCAAATTAATAAATAAATTTCAAACACTGCAAACTAAAATGGCGGAACGTACCCGCTCGGTTGTCCAACTCCGAAAGCTTAGCATCTCGTTCTAAAACCTTGTCGACATTTACTTTCATAATATCAACAACCTGCATAACAAAACAGAATTAAAACAAAATAAATTAAAATTATTCCGCAAAATTGCATAGAAATGAATGAATATTAAGTTCGGTGTTTGGGTGGAAAGTGCAATCGACCAGCTATTAAACTCGGTGGTTTAATTTATAAACAAGTTTGTTCTCTTTTAATCCAAGCTAGCAACTCTAAATATTAAGCCTACCTCATCCACTTGAGCCTGTGTCTGTTGTAACCTTTTTGAAGACCTGCATGAACGAAGAAACGCGACCCAGCACATTGAATGCAACAAGAAAGACGAAATCATTGAAACAACCCCAAAGTGTATAAATATACATGCAAATAATCGTAAAAATAAAAAGATAAAAATACAAATACTCCTAGACAACATAAAATTACATTCTTTTAGATGAAATTAAAGTTCACTCACATCTTAATTAATTCTATATCAATTGCAACTTCAAAATTTCAGACGAACAGTTCAAATTTATACACTTTCAATATTTTCACGACATTCGCCTCTCAACTCTCAACCGTCGAAGACGTCACTCACGAGCCATCAGTTTATGGTCAGCAGTGTTGCTAGCAAGCGTGAAAGCGAGGCAGAGTGCCGGCTCAATTTTACACGTGCGGGAGTGGAACTTTCGTCATATCAGTCAAGAAGTGTCTAAAAATTCCTAGTATAAATTTTAAAAAATAATATCAATATGTCTTGGATTTTTGGTGTTAATAAACCCCCGGCTATGGGAGATACGCCACCTTTACTGCCAGTTGCACCGGGCGGAGGGGGAGATGATGGAGGCAAAGATGAAGACAAAGATTCGAAGGAGGCTAAGGGCAAGAAAGCTGTTTGGCAGAGTTTTGACCCAACTGGATTGGAGAGAGCTGCAAAGGCAGCCAGAGAGTTAGAAAAATCACGTAAGTAGTATTTTATTTCTCAATCAATTTTGTTGGACGAAATCTAAGAAGGTCCATGCAGTAAAGAAAGACTAAAATATATACATGTTTTATTAAAATCATGCAATTTAAACTTTACATCATTATACCATATTATTGATCCAGTGGCCTTAGTTCATGACCCTTATACACAGAATTTAAAAATTCGTAGTTGTTGTTAGTTGAGAATCCATCTTCTAATACATTTCCAGCACATTCCAAAGAAGCTTTGGATCTAGCAAGATTACAAGAGACGACAAGACAGCTTGATAAACAGAAAGAAATAAAGGTATATTACATTGTTATAAATATTTTGCTTGCCAGAGTTTAACAGAGAAAATCAACTGTTTTATAAACTCAAGTTCAGCACATGTGCGCCAGTGGTAACTTGCAGCCACTACACTGGGCACTATGGCCACATAGGTAGCAGGCATTACCCCTTATATCTACCCTTAGACAGGGTTCGTACAGATCCCTGAAAACCTGGAAAGTCCTGGGAAAATAGAAATTCAAAGTCCAGGCCTGGAAAACCTGGAAAATTGATTTCAATCCTGGGAAGTCCTGGAAAATTAGCTTATTTCTTAGGCAGTTGTTTTTTTAAAGTAAAATAACTAACTTCTAAAATTTCTCACGTTTTCAAAGTGGGGCCACAAATCCAGACACAGATTAATGTGGAAAGGTCACAATAAATTGTTTTCGTTGTTTCTTGCTCTTTTGCATTCATTCGCATTCTCTGTTCATTGAGAGACTTAGCCCAGCAACCCAAAGATCATTTTTAGTTTTTAAGGTCCTTGAATTTTGTTAATTTGGTCCTTGAAAGTCTTGGAAAAGTCCTGGAATTTTCTTTGACTAAAAGTGTACAAACCTTGCTTAGATAAAGTAAGCCTGAGTGTTAGCAGCCGCGAACAGTTGTTTCAGTCTTGTTAGGTCTCATCAGCATGGCAAAGTTTACAAACAGGCTCATTTTCGTAATGAATCATAAAGTAAAGTTAAGTGTACAGGTAATGTTTTTGAGATGTGTCTGAGAAATATAAATTCACAACTTCAGCACACACATGCCAATGGTAAACTGCCGCCACAATAATGGGTACTATGGCCGCACCTCAGCTGTGGTTGAAGCATGAAGCTCAGAGGTAGTAACTGGTCTTTAATCTTTAATTATAATAATTGCTTCATATAGTACAATGTACTACATATAGTACATTGTACTGGTCTGGTGACCTTTGTCAGTTTGTGTAATTAAACTAAAATCAGAAAACTATCTAACCAATAAATTTAGTTTTCAATCAACAAGAAAGTGTCTGCACATGAGCAAGCATGAAAAGCACTGAGTTCTTAACTGTGGTTTTAAAAATAATAGGAATATGAAGCACATATCGAGCAGATGCAGACTGACAGAGCAAGGGTTGAACAGGAGGAAAAAAGAAAAACTCTTTCAGCAGAAACACAACAACATCAACAGGTTGGTTTGAGACATAAATGTTAACACGAACTTGCAGAAACCACTTTGTTTGAAAGCGCTCAGCAATAATGTGCAGGACTTTCTCATCTAGGGGAAACTTATTAACCCTTTCAGCACCAAGCACGACAAATGGTATGTTGGTAAATTCTCCTAACTAAGCTCCATAATTTCTGTATAAGCAGTTAGGGAGAATTTGTCTTTTCAACTTCTACAATTTATTTTCCTTGATCAATTTCTTATATCTCATTACCAGTTATATTGTTTTGGTATGAAGTATGTAAGGAGAAGTTAGATGTTGATAAATTGCTCTGGGTTGAAAGGGTTAAATAGATAAAATCCAAATTGAGTTAAAAGTGGACAAAAGTCAGCATGAAATCATAACACCAGTGTTTGTCATGCAAAGACAAGTTACCGTGTTGTTGTTGTTACCATCAGACTTATAAATTAAAGTGTTTTTTAGTTACCGCTCATATTTAAAACTAAGGCCTGGAATTCATTGAGGTGTCAGCACTTGTTATATAGTTCATGATCAAAAGGACACACTTATCTGCATTTAGAATTCAGAGTTTCTCATTTGAACATAAATTACAGTTTTTTTGTTGCTGCAGTGTACATACCAATAAAATACTTTGGTGTGTTTCATAATCAACCATTTAAACTGCATGTATATCGCAAAAATAGAAAGCCACCAGTTAGAATGGCTTTTGAAAGTGAAGAAAAATATTTTATTGTGTAGCTTGTTTGGTTCCAAAAATATTGTTTTTTTAAATATGCCAATTAGGAAAGCTGTCAGTGAAGTTTTAAACCAGAACTCAGAATGACCAAGTACAACAAAATAAGTATTATCACTTGAAATACTTCTTTGACAAACTTGAAACTTTGCACGAACATTGTAATCATAGAAACACATTCAACTGTTTAAATTTTGAGGTTGCTCTAGCAACACATATGCCCAGGCCTCTTATTTCAAAAAGTGAAATTTTTCACATTATTTATTCAAACAACTTAGTTAGCTAACATCAACTGTGGTGGACATTATGCATGGTGCAAAACAAAAAGGTTTTATTTTGTCTTAGAGTGCCAAAGACATTTTGTTTGTTTCAGAGGGAAGAAGGGACTGGCCTAGATTGTTGTCATAGTAACAATGTAATAATTTATACATCATTAGATACATTTTTGTTAGTAAAACAACTAGACAGTATGCAAAGTTTCAGGCTCATGGAACACGTTTTTCAGGAAATAACTAATGTTTTGTGATTTTATGCCATGTACTGTTCTGTTTTTCGATGTCACATCTTGCCTAATTTGCATATGTAAAAAATGTTAATATCTCTGGAACTAAACAAACTATTTCAATAAAATAAACAACATTTTTCTTCACTTCCAAAAGCCTTAATTTCTAATTGACAATATTCTCATTTTCTGATATAGACACTTTAATGTTGATTCTCTTTCAATTTTCAATCACGTAAAGATATTTAATTAGTGCTGTTTGCAAGTTTTTCATGTTTAACCCTTTCAGCCCAGGCAATTTATCAGCATCTAACTTCTCCTAATGTAATTCAAACTAAAGAATATAACTGGTAATGAGAAATAAGGAATTGATCAAGTGGAATAAGCTGTGGAAGTTGAAAAGCCAAGTTCTCCCAAACTGTTTATATAGAAAGTGTGGAGCTCAGTTGGGAGAATTTACCAATACGTCATTTGTCGTGTTTTGGGCTTAAAGGGTAAAATGTTGAAGTATGGTTGTTGAAGCTTGTCTTCAAACTGTGTTTTGTGAACTCTTGAAAAAGAAACAAAAGTTTACATTATTTTGGTACACAGAACACAGTTTTAAGACATGTTTCAGCAGTCATACTGCAATATTTAACCCTTAAACATGTCGGCCCAAATCATAATTAGCAATTAGATTATGAGCTCGCAATTTCTATCGCGTGATAGTTGATGAGGGCGAAGCCCGAATTTGGTTGAAGAGGGCGAAGCCCGAATCAACTATCGCGCGATAGAAATCAAGAGCGAATAATCTAATTGTTTTAGTATAAATCTACT